>JABFPJ010000123.1:48939-62746 GCA_022817425.1 Gryon sp. ZL-2020 | reverse complement strand
GTTTACAGCTATACATTGTAATTTGTATACTTAACTTAGTCTCTAACACCTGATGAAATATGACATGAATCAAAATGTTTACCGGCAGATGGATTAGTAGCCGTGAGGTTAAGATGTACGACCAAGTTCTAAACAAGAAGTTGCTGGTTTCGAAACTCAGAGAGGTAAATATTTTTAATTGAGCAAATATTTTTACAACGCGGTAAAAATTAAAATGTACAACGTGCATCTTTCGCGACAAGATTAATAAAAAACGTTGTAATGTTTAATATATTATTTCTTTCCGTGTACAAACAATATAATATAGATTACTATATGCACGTCTAGAATGTTCAAGTTTGATTAATATTTAAGATACGTTCAAGTGTTATTAACTGAATATCAACGAATGGAACTAAAAGTTGCAAGACTTTTTTTAGACTTGCAAGACTAAATTTTTTATTATAAATTAAAACTTTTATTAGTATTATGAATAAGTACAATTATTTTTTTTTTTTGAATTCCTTACATTCTTTTATACATTTTATGGAAAAATAAAATAGTTATCACAATATATGAATATGCATATCGAATTATATACAAGTAATAATATTTACTATTTAAAATATAACTTTTTAAAAATCTTTTTTATATTTTTTATCTATTTTTATTTCAGTTACAGACTCATAAGACAATGAAATAGCTAATTCTTATCAAGCATTTGCACTTTTTAATGTATATTCATTAAAAAGCTTTTTCGTGACTAAATAAAAAACTGCATTTATACACATTATTTAAATTAAAATAACTTTGTCCTTTTATAAATATATTATTAATTAAAAAATATTTTCATTACATCGGAAGTTTTATCGAACTTTGGATTAAGGATTATTTTAAGGTAATCTGGAATATGCTAATACTGTAATGGAAATGAACGAAACTTTTGCTTTCTTATAGACAATATTGCATATTTATTAATGAAAGAAATTGTTGGAATACCGCATATTGATTTATTCCATCGAAACACTTGAATTCAAACGTCGAGTTTTTCAATATACGAGAATCCGTGAAACGATTCTTATTGACACCTTTACGTGCTAAGAACAATGTATGATATGCGCAAACAGAATTAAGAGAATTTGAAAAGCGGGATATCAAAAATGCACACATCAAATTGCACAGGTGTTTCAATACACAAACTCTATTCACCGTAAAGATAGTGCTGATTCAGAAATGAATTAGCGTTTTTACACAAATTCAACATCATATTGGAAATCTTACATGTTCGCATAATATATTAAAAGTGTTTGCGAACTCATCATGCGCTTTGCATTTTATGCAAGCGTCGAGATCCAATCGGAAATATTCCGCATTTCGCAACAGTCAAAATATCACTATTTCAACAGATTCTTTGAGTCAAAATTGAATCTTAATATATTTTTTTTTAATTGTAAATATAATTTATTATTGAAAATTAGATTCATCTAAGTTGAGATATTGTCTTTTTTTCCACTTTCAATTCGAAGGTGTTGAAGTTAAAAAATAAATTTCTTTACAATGCGCAAAAATGACATCTAAAACTGACGAATGAGAAAAATGTAATTTATTAAATCCCGACCACTTTTGTTCTGCGGCGAGAGACAATTTTGCTTCTGCCGATAGACAAAAATATTGATTAACGCAGATATTAAGGTTTGAAAATGTAATTTTCGTTACGCCAATGATAAATTAATCCGCGCACAACACGTGCGAAGATGAAATCGAGATGATTTTATGTAACTTATTACGCGTCTTTCCATTGAGATTTGAGATCTGTGTTAAAATCTCAAAATCCCACGCTTTAATGGCGAAAACATAGACAACATTGTTTTTCACGATTACTTTTATATTCAAAGTTTATTGTACATGATTTCAATAAACTTTAATATGTTGACTGATATATTGTTATATGGTCGTGCAATTGCATAATAAGTATCCCACTCGGATATTTAACTATACAACACCATTATACAACTACGCTATGATATAATGGCAACATTATTTTATGTGACGTAACACACAATATAGAAGGCAAGGTGCGTTTTTTTTCTTCATCTAGTGAAAAAGCTCGAGCTTGATTGAACAATGAAAAACGAGTTTTGCAAAGTGAAATTCTTGACAAGCTTATTATATTGGCTTCAACAAAAGAAAAAAAAGGTCAATGCATATTTGTAATATAAATTCTATTCTGCGTGAAAAAAAGGTTTATGATAAGCTGTTATCTTGAAATGTTGTATCTCTGTATAATGGAGAAGGTAACATATAGTGACCTTACAATATAGACGCTGAGTTGCGGAAGTCGGAAGCTCATGTCTAAAGTATTATACGCTGTTACGAACGAATACGTATATATCCGATTGCCCGAATCCCTCAAGTCAAAATACGTCTATAATAAAATACAGTTTTCACTGCAATTTTTGAATGTTTACTTTGTAACAAAATGATGGGAAATTCCGGAAGGAAAGTGATGTGTAATATTTAAAAAAATATAAAATCCAAATTTATTTCGTAAATTTGCAATAAAAGTATTTAAAGATTCACATTTTTTATTTGAATTTTTATTAATGTTATCCTTTTGGGGTTTAAGGAAAAATAAAATAGGAAAAATTGATTTTTTTCGTGGATGAGATAAAATGCAGTTATATAATTATAATGTTAAATCTTTTGCTTTTAAAAATTGATTAATTGTGATATGTATATGGAATTTTATATTATATAACGCGAAAGGATTGTTCACATCCTTATAGGATATGAATAATGATGCGGATGATTAATTTTGGGACAAAGTTGTTTATAAGCTTAACAGAATATAGTATAAGTAGGAAGAACATACAAAGTAGGAGCAGAATGTAAAGTCATTTTTCATTAGTTTAGCACAAGTGTTGTTAGACTGACAGAACATTTTACTCATTTCAGGCAAAATATTTTAATCCGAAGAAAAGCATTTTTAAGTATAAAGACAATTACTAATATTTTTGATATTTGAATATTCGAATATTAATATACATAGTATCAAATCATAATCATATTTTAATGTATTTTAATTTTTGTAGAAATAGTTTCTGAGAAACAAACGCAGAAGGTAATATTAATGTTAATTTAAAGAGATAATTAAAATGAAATTTTTTTGATATTATGTCTTTTTTAAACTACAATGTTCTAACTTTGATATTAAAAGAAATTAAAAATTACTTTGAACACATGTATTTTTGCGAATTTTATAAAAAATCCATTTAAAATTAAATTAATTAAATGCATATATTGATAAAAGCAAGCAATTATTATTGTTTAATTATGGCATTTATATTTATACTAGCTGAAGCCCCGGCTTCGCCCGGGCGAAACCCTGTGAGGCCCTCCCTATGACCGTATATGACTCCTGACTAAATCCCTGGTTTCACCCGAGATACTTCTATAGATCCTCTAAGGGCTCCCTATGACCGCCCTATGAACCTCCTATAACCCCTATGATCTGCCTATGAATTCCTTATAGCATCCCTATAACGCCCCCCCCCCCCTCGAAGTGATGAAGCTATGACTTTTGAGAAAATGTTTTTTTTCAACAACAAATGTATACATTGTAAAAATATAAAGCACTTTTGTGGCGTAGGGCTATATTTTCTAGAATTGTTTACACTTGTTTCGATAAATGGATGTCCTGATAAGGGCCAAAAAATGACATCCCGATAACATCCTGATAACATCCTGATAACATCCCGATAACATCCCGAAAACATCCCGATAACATCCCGAAAACATTCCGAAATCATCCCGAAAACATCCTGAAATCATCCCGATAATATCCTGACAACCCCCTGACAACCCCCTGACAACCTTCGTCAACATTGAATCCATGTGAAATCCACTATTGAATCTTGATTCAAGATAGAATCAACGTGGAAGAATGATCATGTTCTATTGGGGTATCTTTATATTTATTTATGTTATTATATTATTATTAATATTATAACTTTAAATTTCTTCATTAACAGCCGCCTTCAACTCTTCAATATAAGTTCTTCGCAGATAGTAACTTGAGAGAAATTTTTTCAATGCAACATCTCTATAACATGAATTGAACTAACAGAATTCAACAAACTGAACTATCGACGTTTGAGAAGATTATTTTGATATTCGCTTGATGTATGAAGAATCGTAGCTTCTACAAGATTAATTTTTGATCAATTTTAATATAACACAATTATATTGATTCTGTAATAAAGTTATTTAAGTAAAATGATTAAAAGAATATTGGGATGATATTAGTTTCAACTTTTTATTCAATTTATTCTCAAACTTGATTACTTTTTATCTGAAATATCAGCATTTAAGATATTGATTACCCATTTCCTTATTTTATTAATACGATATTCAGTAGACGAATAAAAATTCATTGAACATTTTTTCCCAATATAATTAAATTTATTTTCAAATATGCGACAACTTTTTTTCTTTCCTTTTCTTCTCTTATCTTTTTAAAGGAACTTGCTTTTTTGTACCCAGGCACGAAAGTTCGGTTTTCTGCACAATTCTTGTCTTGAGGAGTCGATAAAATGGGTTTTTAATTAGCTTATTAATGAATAGATCAATATATCGATATACATGGCGCGACAAATGTAATGTAATACAAATATTGCATTGTCTTCTGCTGTCGTAAACACAGCAGAATTTTCTTTTGTGAGAAGAATTAAATTATTTTGTATCAATATCTTAATTGAAACGAAAACATTATTTCACTTGTTAAAATTATCTTCCACAATTGTTCACTACTTAATTCAAGCAACACGTGCATTAAAACATTTTGACAAAAATATTTTGTTTGTGCGTTTTTAAAAAGTAATATCCCAGATAAAAAAGCATTACCATGTATAAGCCGATTATTTTACTTCAAAACGTTCATACAAAAGAGGCATTACTTTTATTGAAATTTCAAACCTATATAGTATCATATATTTATTCAAAAATTCTGTTTACTCGGTTTAAATTGCACTAAAAACCATACTTAGATTTATTCATGATTTTCGACAAAAACAAACTGTCTTTTATGTTCTTAGCAGACGTTTTTAAAAAAAAAACTCGTTACGATAACATTTTTCACCTTTTATCATTTTAAATGAAATACATCCACTTTAAAGTTTAAGTGTTTCAATAAATATTTAATTTTGCACTTTTCAAAATTTATGTTAACATTTGTTTCAGTTAATAAAAGCTGCTTGATAAATTGTATTTCTTTTGTTAACATCTGAAATAAAGCGCTATTACAATACGATTACATTATTTTTTGTAATTCAGGAAACAATTTTTGAACTAATTGAGTAACTTACTCGAAATTTTGTGCAACCTTTGTAATCTGAATAATACATAAATTAGTGCATAAATTATCAGCGACATGTGATTGCTGTTCGTGCTCTTGGTACGTGTTACACTTGCATAATTTATTGCATTGTGCATCGTGACGTAGATTTCAATTGAAACAGAAGGAACATCGGTTTTGTTTGTCCAAATGGCACTTCTGCATCCTCTTATCATTCAACATCATACGCATCTGCAGGAAAAAGATGCAAACTTAAATTGTGCAAACATCATGAAATATACCGAATTACGTGTATCCACAATGATGTTTATGATCACGATTTAATTGCTTGCAAATTAATGCTAAAGAAAATACAAAATTAACATTGAACTATTTTTTTATTTGTTATATTTTTACATATTAAAAAGCAAAATAACATTTCCCGAAAAATCAATGACTACGTTTGAGTTTCTTTTAATGTTCAACAATTTATGTTGAAATTATTTTATTGTCCATGAAGATAAGGTTGAGAATAATTATGCATCTTTACAAACGTAACAATAAATTTAGCAGCGTAAACAAAAAACAGAGTAACTTTGTGGCGAAGGATTTATAGTAGAAAAATACAATCACATCTAGTTTGTTCTATCAGAACATAAAACTCGCAAGATCGTATTGCCATTGAGATAAAAGCTTATCGACTACATCAAAATATCATGTAGGTAAACATTTGGCGTTTCTCAACGTAAACGACTACCTGGACGAGTTCTTTCATGTTTCACTTTTATGATTTCACATGATCGTCCAATGATTTAGCAATTATTTTTCTGGTGCTTCCAACTACAGATATGATTTATTTAATTCTCCGCTTTTTTTCATTAAAAGAAATAACATTTTACGATGATAACATTTTCTTTAGTCTAAATTACTGTTTATTTTACTTTAAGATACTTTGTGAAGATATTAAAGTTTGTATGAAATTATTAGTTTTGTGTGTACAAAATATTAATCGGAAAATAAAATCAGCTGTTAATTAATGAGAATCTGGAGTTAGCGATGGTTGTGGAAGAACAAATTGATTTTAACATAGATTATTTTTTATTACAATCGATTAGATAAAAAGCCAAAAAATATACACACTCGAGAAAACAAGCTAACATTTCAAGTTGCGATAAAACTTGTGTTGATCAAATTGTCTACGTTCGATTTGAAGTGTAATTTATCATGTTATTAATAGAAAGACAAAGATTTATAAATATATATTTATTACAGAAGTAAAGAAGGAGATATTTATATACTTTGGATTGTTATGTTATACTTATCTGTATTTCAATGTATTA
This sequence comes from Gryon sp. ZL-2020, assembly GCA_022817425.1. Taxonomy (NCBI): domain Eukaryota; kingdom Metazoa; phylum Arthropoda; class Insecta; order Hymenoptera; family Scelionidae; genus Gryon; species Gryon sp. ZL-2020. The sequence goes on along the minus strand of JABFPJ010000123.1, from coordinate 56,095 downwards.
CTGTAAAATGATGAAATAAGCATTTTTGGAAAATTCTATTCCTAGTATTTTACAATTATGCATTGCAATATTCAGTTATGTATTTAATAGTATTTATAAAATTACTATAAAAAAATGAGAAAGTCTTATGGAATACCAAACATGATTATTAGATAAGCTACAATTTTTCCGAGAAATCATTTTTTTTTCTTTTAATCGAGAAAGTACACAGTGTATTGAAATTAATTAATTTGTATATTTACAATAAAATTTAAATTTACAAGTCATAAATATTTTTTTTATACAATTTACTGTAATTTCATTTAATAATGAATAAAATCTTGCGTAAGGCTTCTAAATAATACAATTTTGTCATAAGAGTATTTAGATTCAATTGTACGATTTTGTATATTAAATAATTTACCATTTTTTCTTATCTCAAATTACATTATTTTTATTTAAAAGTGATTGAATCTATGATTCATGTAATTCGGACAAAAGTCATTTAATTTGACTTCTAATAAATATATTTTAATGAAATAAGTAAAATACCGTGAGAACTAGTTTTATCTCGTTTTATCCCAGCGTATTTTTATAATCAAAAATTTAATGGGTAAATCCTGGAATATTTTATCAGAAATTTTTTTAATACAACTTAATTTATATTGGATACATTTCTATGATATATAAAATACTTAAATATCTCCGTATTTTTCATTTATTTTTTTTTATTTTTCAATTTTTTTGCTAAAATTATTTTTACATCCCGAAACCAAAAATATAAGTCTAATTTATAAAAATTAGATATATTTAATGTTTGTATAATTTATATATATATAATGTTTATTATGAAAAATATATTTAATGTTTTGTTACTAATGAATTGATAAAGTAATTTAAAATAATGTAAAATATGAAATCATAAAGTTTATGGAATCCTACGTCTAAAATTGGTCACCCGAGCAAATTTATGCATTTGATGGATCATAAATTGTCACAAATTTTTATCTGAAGTCAACTGCTCATGCGGCTCATGTGTGCAGATGCAATTAAATTTTACTGTTTATAACAGCAATACTTCATCCATTTTTGCAATATACTATAAAAGTTAACAAATTAATACTTTACAATATAATATGCCTAAAAGTCAATAAATATTTTATAATAAATTTAAATAATTGTTTAACAAATTTGCATTAGAAAACATGACTAAAAATCACATTTAATTAATATTAGGTATTATATAATAAAATATAATTATTTATTTAAGTTTTGCGATGTTTGAAATAATATTAAACTTGAACTACTTAAATTTGCAAATTTATTTTGAAAAAGATATTAACTTTTTTTTTATAAAAGTGAAGTAATGTTCATTTTATATCGTACTATAACAGATATTTATGTTTAAGATAACGAAAATTTATATCTGCAGCAAAATATTTTTACAAACTGGCGATAGTAGCAATAGCAATATGTTATGCAATTTTTATATTTACTTCGTGACAAACGTGAACAGTAATTATTTATATACTTAATAATATTCCATATCTTTCACAATAAAAAATTTTGTATACAAATAATTACTTGCAAATTAATGTTTTTCCGATAAAACGAATAAAACATTTCTGTTTTTATTTTCATTTCCTTTAATTTATTTTGAATTAACAGTTAAATCTGCTAAACAATATTTGGAAAATATAAAATATTTTATAGAAAAATGAAAGTTAATTACTTTATTGTTAAATACTTCAAAGATATAATATAAAAAAATGAATTGCGTTTTACTGTTTTCTCATATTTAATATATGATGTATATAATAAATATAAGAATGAATGATTGTACAAATCCCTTTTTTTCTTTTCAATTTATCAAACACAGCCGATTTTATTTGTATGCATTTAGAAAATAATAGATATATAATATACTGTAATAATTTTTGTCCGATAACGCATCGAGTTTAAACAGGCAAAATACTAAATATATCAATCACCGTTGTAAAAAGCCGTCCAACTTTATCAGATCCACTTCAATTATTCTGAGCAATTGATTAAAATATAAGTTAGTTTACATTTCTTTCGCCAGAATATCGTAAGTCTTGTAATAAGAAATGACAAAGTGAAATATGAAATGTCTGTCGAGCGATTTGACTGATAAATCTGAAGCAATACGAAGGACGAAAGGCATTTATGCCCGAAGTTATGGCACAATAAAGTTTGCCTGAATGGAAAGTGCATTTTCATTCAAACAAATAAACCGAAACATTTTTCAGTGTTTGAAATGTTCATGTCTAATTTATTGAATGAATATTATCCTCGTCGACATTGACGAAAAGAGGATGTAGCGGGTGTATAATGAACGCTTCTCCTATATTTTGATGGATACGCGCGAGTGACCACGGATTTACTATTCTGCCTTTTCATATGCGAGGCGCGTTTATCTTGACCATTATGCAGCGCGTACACAAAAGTGCACACAAACATGCGCGTGTGTATGTGTTGTCTGAAATTCGCCGCTAATTTCTCAAATAAATTTGCTTGCTGGTACGAAAAATTGTATTCAACTCGTTAATAAAGCTTGCCTCGAATTATGGAAAAAAACTTTGTGAGGACAGAGGCAATTTTTCCATGAATTATTGAATGCAATGGAAAAATTGTTTGCACACTTTTTTTACGTTGTTTTTAAATGATCAGCGATTTCTGACGCGCAGCATTTTTTTCCACTGCTTTTGTGCTCAAACATATTAGGGTTGATTATTTGAATACGATTTGTTTATTCAAATCAAACATAAGATTAGAGCAGATGATTTGTTAATTATAGATGTTATTGCTGATGCAATTTTTTTCATTTATAATTATTGTAGTTTACAGTTTGGTTTAACTCTGTTGTTTGACGGGACTTTATGTCTAATTTAGCTGTGATTAATGATGAGTTTCGGTGATTCATTTGCAGATCTTGCAAATGAACGAATAATTATAACGTGCAGTGTTGTATTTAAATGAATTATTTACAGTGTTTGAAAAGTTAAACATTTTTGTACACAATTTTTATTGAATAATGATGGTTTATTATAACAAAATTATCTCTGTTATTATATTATTTCTCGAATAAAAAGAAAATAAACTATCTCATGCCAGACTATTGACTTAGCTAATTTAGGTAACACCTGGGTAAACCATTAATAGGGCCAGAAGATAATAACTAATAACCTAATATTGACTTTTGAACTAGGATACATCATCATAAATTATGTGTGAATTAGGGTTAAATTAGTTAAAAAAATTATTTATGTAAAGATGTGGCGCTTGACCAACTTGGCACTGAAGAAAATAGATCAAACAAAATTGTCCCGAAGGATTTTTACAAAATAATCATTCTTTATGAGATTTCGTAATTCTTCATTATTAACTTGTAATTATGTTTTGCAAGGATTCAATGATTCAGTTCAAATGAGTTGATTGAATTAACTTAATTTGAAAACGGTTGAAAACTTTTACAGATTCGCAAATAAAATGTTTCATGAAATGTTCATATATGTAATGCTATATTTCAAGAACATTTAATATAAAATTAATTTGATGCAATTTCAATTTAATATGAATGATAAACATTTGCACAAGTGATCATTAGCGATCCAACTTTGTCGTATGTTATTGAATGCTTTCAATGATACCGAAATAGGCTCAATAAATGAATAATTGTGTTTATGAATACTTATTTATAAATGATGCGTTGTATTTTCATTTGATCGACTTTTCAAAGGCACCTCAATTTTAACGTAACATACTTTGACATGAAAACATTGTATTACATTAATAAACATTACTTTCAATACTTTCGCATTGACTAATTCTTGGTTTTATTTTACCATTCCTTTTCTTTTTTGCTAATGGGAAAGTCGCCCGGAGGAACGAACGTATTAATTTTGTAAACATTATACTTGCAAAAAGATAATTTAATATAAAGCTCTTGACAAATTCGATGTATAAATTACAATGAGAAGTGACGTTTTTGTGTATACTTTTGTAAATAAACAATTAGTTTAATTTTGCAAAAAAATAAACTAATTGATTATTATCAAAATTGTTTATTTTATTGTAATTAAATAAATAATGTTAAATTATTTTGTTTAATTATTATTAATTGAATAAAGTTTTAACTTCCATTTTTTAAAGATAATTGATAATTAGATAAAAATTTTAATTTTTATCAATTAAATTTACGCTTAGTAATGAAAAATTGTATTTATTTAATTTAAAGAGATAAATCACAATTGACAATATTTTTATAACGATTAATTATATATATTTTTATTTGAAAATTTGCTTAATAATAATATATAAAATAGATAAAATTGAAGTTAAAAAAATAAGATAAACAAAAATATTTATTGTAACTGAGTTTCACAATTGATTAACTGCGAACAAAACACGGATAAATTTGGACCGAACATTCCTTATCAGATCAAATGATCCAAATCCAGTATAAACAAACATATAGTAGTTACGACCAAAAACAATCAGTTGCGCGTCATTTGGGATAATGAAATGGGAGTTCATCGATCCAATCGATCTATCGGTGACGTCGATCGTGACGTCATTGGATCACGGTCCTTCAAGTATCGTGACTCGCGTGCTGAGATGCGGAGTTTCCTTGCGAGCGCGATAACGTGACCAAGAGACGAAGGGTGTTTGAGTTTCTACCGTCAACCACGTGTTCCGTATTAAATAGCCATTTTATAGCAATCAATTTGTGACAACAGCTTCTTTTCATTCAAAAGTGCGTTTTGTTGATAAACAGTGCCTGACAGACGTCTGCCAAATACAGGTTCTTATATTTTACGTGCCAAGTCAATCCAATTTATAAATCAGAAGATTCGACAATTCAAAAGATTCAGTAGAATAGGATTGCATAAATTAAATAAGGTAAATGCAATAATTACAAACAATCGTATAAGCTACATTTTGAATTAAGAAAAGTTCTTCTTATATGGGAAATAATTAGAAACAAAGGTGAATTGGCATTTTAAAATTTTACTCAATTTCACTTAATTTAATCATTAGTAAAAAAGAAAAAAATAAAATTGTAATTGTAGGATCACACGTGTAAACATGTTGGAATTTGTATAAAAGAAATGGATTGTGTACAGTTAAGTATTATATAACAATGTCGAGTTGAAAAAGTAGAGGTTTATTTGGTTTGGTGTTGGTCATTGCGTCAAACCATAAATTTGCTTATGCCTCATGCGTCATTGGTAGTTCTTTGGGAAATTATATTAGTAAGATTTTTGAATCAAAACACTCGCGAAAGAAAATCATGAATTTCTTTTCCTTGTATACTGATCTTGAAGTGGGACATCAAAGTGTCAAAATACTCTGTTACCCAATTGAAAAAAAATGCAAGTTTCCCGTTTAAAAATTCAAACAAACAAGTGTTACAGTTCACGCGATGAAGACTTAATGATTTCATATAGTATTACAGGTTTATATTGCAAAATAAAAACATTTAATATCACTTGATTTACCTTCTTATGAATATTGAAATAATGTTTTTTGTAATAAGAATGTAATATTTGTAGCAAAATAAATAAACATTGTTGATAAAATAAAAAACACATTTTCACTTAACGTTAAATTAATTTGCAATAAAGAAATGTTAAATGAATGAGTGTCTGTTAAAACAATAAAATAAATAAGTCATTATGTTCAAGATGTTTTTGTAAAACGAATTGGAAAATGTGATCAAACATATGCATATACACTAATGTAATTATCACAAAAGTTGCTTACACTTGACTAAATATTAATCAATTTTACAACATAACTTTCATTATGTTAAATTAAATAAATAAATACGAAAAATAAAAAATATGCATATTAATCTAAAAATAAAATCAACCAAATATTAATTAATCCTTTTCCTTAACAAGAAAATTTGTATTTGGTATAAATAATAAAATACATTAAACATTCTCTCTGTAATTTATTCATAGATAGTAGCTACTGCATGAAAAACCTGCAGTAAAAAGTATGAAGAATGCAATTGAATATTTGAAATTTAATTTTTACATTTTAAAATACATTTTGAGATATGCACGAACACATTGCATTATCCAAATTCTGTCTAATTTTTTTCTAAATGTCTTATTTTTCTTAAACGTTATTTTATTTTATTTGTTTTTCAATTAGTTATTCAATGAAAATAAATCCGTGGATAATAACATGAATACATAATTGAATTCCCTGGCTGCTGTAGAATGTAAATGAACAGAGATACGATTTGAATTGAATCAACTATAAAGTTCAATCGGATTACACATAATCAAAAGATGTAATCAATTTACTTGTTGACTGAACAAAAATTTTATCGATTGAATGAATTTGTAATAATTTTATTCGAAACTTATTCATGTATATTAAATATTATTACAGTATATATTAAATGAATTTGCTTTTTGGTTACACACATGTCAATATGTATACATTTGTATGATTTAGAGCTTAATTGTTTAATATGTTGTGTAGCATTTTATTGATTCATAATTTTTAAAATATACATGACGAGACAGAAAGAAAACTATAACAATTATAAAATTTATATTATTCATTCACAAAAGCATTTTTTTAAAGCATCGTTTTAAAATTGTATTACTCAAATTTTAATAATTTATTTCTAAAATTTTTATTTATTTTGGTGGTTTATGTATGATTTGAATTAAAAACCTCGATATAAGTTAAAAATAAGAAACCAATAATTATTTCATTATCTACACGGATTGGATAGTTATTTGAACAAATGAAAATGTTCAACATTAACACGCCCATTTTGAAAAGATAGATAATCAAATTACATACGATTAGATAGAATGAAAATTATGAAATTTACATTTTTCTAGAAGCAATACTTTTTCTTCGACTGATTTCAATTACCATCTCTTCGTCATATATTGACATAACTGCATCAAGAGAAAAAAAAACCAGAAAGTGCAAACAATCGTCGTCTAGACGTCGATAAATTGCATAATCGGCGTTGTTGTTCTAATTACTTTTTTATTAATGGATTATCAACAAATCGGTTCTGATATGACAAAGCAGTGATTTAACAACAATAATGATAGAGATATCGTGCAGCATATATGAACTTCCACAGAAACGGAACAGAAATAAGAACCCAAGCATC
>JABFPJ010000123.1:0-48929 GCA_022817425.1 Gryon sp. ZL-2020 | reverse complement strand
TGTAAATTGTTTTTGTTTTAGCTCGATAACAGCTCGTCTCACAGCATTTTTATATATATTTACGCACAGTCGAGTCGATTAACATGATAAACTGATTATCACAATATGGTTCGAGTTCTTTCTTTTTCGGTTACCTTATTTTGACGATTTAATAATCGCGATTTCTACTGGAAATATCGCGCGTTCAATTTCAAAAAGATTTTATCGTTTCAACTTTGTGTATGTGCGATTTTCATAATCCTGATCGAATTTGTATCCGTAATCATAATCAATAATCTTTCGTTTGAATAATTACGTCTTTTTTAGTGGAAAATAACTTGTATTTAATAGACATTTAAATGAACAAATTTGACATTTCACACATCACAAACATTATTATTAGAATTAATTAATTTAGTCTTTATGAACGTTTATGATTTTTTATATTTATAATTAAATAAATTTATTGCTTATTTTTTTATATGAAATAGTAATAATTTCTGTTAATTAATGTTGAAATGCATGATATGTTGCACGTTAAAATGCGACGTTGAAAATCGTTCGTAATGAAAGAAATTTTTCGGGAGAATTCGAGAAAGAAAAACAATATCTAAATTTAGTCGATGGTCGATTAATGATATGCTGATAATAAAAAGTCGTTCATTATTTTTAAGAATGTTTAAAATCTATTTTAATTGAAGTTAATACTAAAAATAAACAATGCCGATAAAATGACTTATTCGACTCTACGAAGATAATTAATTAGTTCTTTTTCTTTCCCAAACTCGGTTTTCAGATATAGTATTATAAGAGCGATCGTCGGTTCTACAAAGTTGGTTCTCCAGAACGCGCTCCGATTCTTCCTCGATTTGGTTGCGCTGATTAGGCGCCCAGTTTTACAATCTGAGCTTCTGGAAATCGAGCCGGAAAAGCGTCATTACAGTGGCTTGACAAGGATCTGTTGTGTGTGGCGAATTAATAACAACGCGAGAACAGAAAGCAGTAGTTAGCGTCAGTCGCCGGGTAAACGGCTGATCGCAGATCCCAAGTGCGTTACTCGGCAGTTGTCTCTGATCCCTCGAAACGTTCGGACGTAACTCGGATCGGTATTACGCGGATCGGCAGCAGTTGACTTTAGTGCCGATTTCAATCGAGTGTTCGATTCTTGCCGATTTTTGCCTCTACTTTGCTCTATCTCGGCCAAATATTATTTTTTCGTTTTGGTATTGTACAAATCCCTATTCGAGTTGCTTTAAGACGAGAACAAATTCTTTTGTTCCGCCAAGTTTCACGATATTAAACAACCACGACGTCCGAAGACGCGATCCTTGCTTTGAGTAGACGCGCGAAATTCAGGCCCTTCTCGCGAGAGCCTCACTGCAAGCTGGTTCCGCGTGTGCGCGCATCTTCCACGGGGGGACGGGACGTTTCAGCGCTACAACTAGGTTTCACACAATTTTTAAAGACGTAAGTTCCTTTTTTTTCATTCGTTTCTTTTATTTAAAACACAATTTGGTATTTCAATTAAACACAAATTATGGTCATTTCACGGTATTAAATAATATTAATAATCATTATACAATTGATAAGTTTTTGTATTTGAATCATTATTTTCGTCACTTTTACTTAATCGATATCAATTTTGCCTACATGTCTCAAATTACACGATTTATTGAGTACAAGGATCTACAATTTTGTAACAAAAAAATGTTTAATTACTATTTTTTGCGTAAATACACGAGTTCCGATAAAAATCCATAAAAGAGGTTTTATTATAAAGAAAGGTTGTTCATTAAAAATGTTATTGCGGTAGAAAAAAAAAATTCCTGTCGCGTTTATAAAGTTAATTTCGGAATTTCGATAGAAAATTAAATGGTTTGTAATGAAACCTTTGAACGACAATCTTTGTATATATTTTAATAAACATTTGCGTAACACTATCTAATTATACAATAATAATGCTCATGACATGGCTTTTAGATTGATAAATTTTGATTTGAATTGTATAATATCCTTTGTTATGATGCAGTATATAATTTTTGAAGTTAGAAGTGGAGAAAACAATTTTGTTAACTGAGTAATTGAGTTACGTCGAGATAAAGCATGTTTTTGAAAAACAAAAAATTTTTTTTACATATTTTATTCTAATAAAAAAGTAGTTTTTAGTTAGTTTTGCTAATAAAAAAAGTACATTTCCACACTAATCTAATCAAAATCAATCTGTAAACAAAGTACAAGCATAAACAATATTCAAAACCATCTCGCATTATTCATAATCAAATTATCTTACATTTTTTTATCAATCATTAATCGTCATTCACGTGCTGTACTATTTCCGAATTATTTCATCATGTTTTCATTGTATACTACATAAGTTAAGTTACTCAAATTGAATTGATTGTTGAATTTATGTGAAAAGAAGAAAAATGACTGAACAAATAATAAATATTTTAAAATAAATAATCCGAAGAAAGAGAGAGAAAAAGCACACAAATATTATCTTACAAGAATGATTAAAAGGATTTCCGATCAAAGCGCGCAAAAAACTTTCCGCTCGATATAAAAGTTCGCGTATTTCATCCAGCGCGCAACTTGTAATTTGATAAAGAATAAACAAAAGCAACGTGCAAATATTTCTTATTGATTGCAATAGTAATGACGTTGTCAATTTATAATTAACTGTCGCATGGCAGTGGATGAAATGTTTGTGCTCATCGACTGGCGCGAGCCCAAAATAAGTGCGTTTCAATTGCGGCGAGCGCGCAGACAACACACCAAGTGAACAATAATTCATCAATTGAAATGTTGGCAAATAATTAAAATCCGATCTAATATTAACACCAACGGAATAAGCGTCTGAAAAAAATGCGACGCTTATTTCAAGGTCCTCGATGTATTGTATTTCGAGGAAAAAATATATGCAAAAACTGAAAAAGAAGAAAAAAAAAAAGACGAATGAGAGCATAAAACGTCCACGGCACCTGTGACAACACGCGCGATTTTGAATGTCGCGGGTGATTCCGTAACATACACCAGAGGTCGTGATTATCGCTTTAACTATGAGTAATTTAGCCGTCCATTGTCCGTTTCCTTTATCGCGGCAGATCAAACGTTGCTTTTATTTATAGAAAACACTTGTCTTAATCTTTAAACTTTATCTGCGAATTTCTGAGAAATATTGGGTCGCGAATAACGGTATGATTGATAGGGGTCTCATTTCTTTTATTCTGATTAATTGATATCTCGCGCTATGAGTTTGATTATGCGTTCATTCATATTTATGATTAATCAGATAGGAGGTATAAGCCATGTTAGGAAAAGTACACTGTAAAAGTACAAAGTGGGTCGCAATGAGATTATTTTATTGTGTTTTTGCATTTTTTATTGAAATATAATATCATACACAGTCTAAGGATATACAAAACATATTTACTAGTAATTTTGGCAAAGGAATGTAACATTTTTTTAATTCTGCTCATTTTTATTAGATTATAATTATAAATTTTGCTAAAAAATATTTTTTTTAAATTCATTTCAATATATCAAAGTTATTTAATATTTTATTTTAAAACGTATATTTTCCATGAAGGGCTTTAAATTAAATGTCTAAAAAATATTTAACAGAAATGTGTTTCAATATTAACAGTGGATAAACAAAGGTTTTATGTCGTTGTTATGTTTATTTATTATATAGACATTTCCATTGAAAACTGACTTGTTAAATTGAATCATGTCATGTCAAAACATTCGTCATTAAATACACATTTTCTGGTCATAGAAAATAAATAATAGGACTTTAATTTATCCCCGGAAAAGCGCAGATCATTTTTTTCAGTTTTTTTTTTTTTTTTGAAATTTTAATATGTTACGCGGTCGTTTTTGTAGCTTCATTTTCTCAACTACTGCATCAAAAGCCACACATCACTTATCAGGCTGTTTTGTGTTTGCACGTTTGTCAGACATGTGCACTCTTTGTTTGACAAGAATAAAGAAAAAAAAGAAGAAAAGAAGCTGAATTAAATATTTAATGCTGCAAGAACAAATAGTCGGCAATATTGTTTCCTTTCAGTTGAATGTATATTTTTAAAAGAAAATAAGATAAAAATATACTCATAAGTAAATATTTGAATGCCGTAAATGTATGAACTCAATTTAGATTCATTGATTCGATCGAATTTATAAATTAGTTTCGCTTATCCAGATTGCGTTAGTTTGAGCCAAAAATCACTAATCCAACTGGTTTGAACTAATACATTGTATAAACATTAACTGTTAATTAAAAAAAGCTAAATTATTAACTTTATTTTTAAATTTCTTTGTTAAATGAATGTTAATGAGATATCAAATTTGATGTAAAAATACTGTATATGAAATATTCTGTTGTGATTATCGATGTTATATAAAAATAGTAAGCAGACTATAAAACGATGGAAACAAAAATAGTTATAAAACATAAATAAGCGTCAACTTTCAATTATGTTTGAAATAATTAATTTCTTTCTTCGAAAAATCACTGGTTTTATTGAGCAACATTTTTGTTATGAAAGTAAACATCAAGTATGAAAAACCGCGATGTTTGTCCTTAAAAACAGTCATTTTTGTGCACGTACAATGTGAATGCTCGGTAATTATGGAGATTTGCGCGTGCCGCGCGTGCTTGTCTCGTCGCCTCTCTCCCCACTCCTTTTCCTTTTCCTTTTAATCACCGATCGAGGAGCTGTCTACTTGAAAAAAAGCTATCGCGAGGTCTCAAGTAGACGCAACAAAATTGGAGTAACTCATGATTACGTGCTCAGATGATGTCCAAATTGAGTTTTAATTTTGCTGAAACATCTCTAATAATGCAAATTTGCATATCATCAAAATATCGATTTGCCCAAATGCACTAAATTTGAACACTAAAACACGATCATATTCAATTTTGCATACGCAATGACTATTTTTATTACTCGAAACATAACGCAGCTGTTTGTTATAATAAATCAGACAAAGTTTATGTCCTTTCAATGTATTTACAATATTAAAAGGTTTTTATATTGGACAAAAAAATTTATTAGTTATTAATAATCAACAATTAAAATTTTATCGTCACTTTATTTTGCAAACTTGATATTGCATTTCATTTCCCTTTAACTGCCAGCCGTAACTTTATTTATTGCTGCTATAGTTTTTTAATCCACTTTACGAAATGAGATCACTGAATGCCGGTTTTATATGTATTTCATTTGCTAGCTTTCAATCGCGCAATGCACGGAATATACAAAAGAGCAAAGACACATATTTTTTTGTTATTTGCTTGAACCATTTGTATATGAACAAATAATAATCAGATCAATATGATCGTCAATAGCTGATGTAAAAGTGAACTGTTTATTAAGCGCGAGTATGAATATGTATAAATAATTAATGATGCATAAAAATTATTTAGTAATAACATATATGTGTGTACGTGCGAAAAACACGTGAATTAATATTCATCTCAATCGGGCTACCATTTAAACTGAAAAGCTGCACTGCAATTCATAAACATATATTACCATAATCTTGATCTCGCAGGAAAATGCTCGTTATGACGCTAATTTCACACATTGTGAGTTCTTCGTTTTCAGCCATTTCCGTTTGTTTCAGCCTATTTTTGTTTCGTTGATGCCTTTTGACAAGGTGTGCGATTGTCTTCCTCTCTTCTTCTTTTTTGTTTGTCTTCTTCTTTCCTTCAAATCATGAACACAAAAAAAAAAATAGATTGTGTTATACACTCGACAATTATCTTTCACGGAAATATTAATAGTTCTATAATTGTACGAATGTTTGAATGAAAACGTTTCATGGAAAAATGCACTTTTCCAATCAAATGAAGTTTCTCTTTACTTTGATTTCAAATTATTACAAGAATAAGTTTAGTTTTTCTCGCAATTTGTTATTCGCAATGCTAATGCACGTAATTACGCAATCACTCTGATATACAAATGTAAAATTCGCTAATTAGTTTTGCGTGTAGTTCACCTTTGATTTTCCTTCTCAAGGCTGCGGTCCTGTCTTCGACGCGCGGACTTTCGCTTCTTGAAAGATCTGGAAAGTCGTTTCTCACACTTTCATTCGTCGTCTGCCTCAAATTAGCAGTTTCTTTCTTACATAACATTCGTTTGATTCACATTCCGCGTGACAATAGTTTGAACTTTACACATTTTCCGCTGTATGAATATTAAGTATCATAATCGTCTTTCTTATTTTGACAAATTGCTTCATGCAGCTTTTTTACGGAATTGTTTTTTATTCAATTTCATAAGATTGATGAGTAGAAAGTAAGATAAAGTTTATTTTGGTGAAAAATAGTATTTTGTTGTAAAAATAAAAAAAAAAACAAAAATTTTTAGTACCATCAGAAAGTTATCAGGAAGTCAATAAATCAGAAAAATGGGAAAACTTGTGTAACAAAAATATTGGTTACACGAAGTAATTACAAATCTATCATCAAATAATAATTTAACATTTGATTAAACCAATAATAATAATAAAAATGTTATTGGACAATAGAAAATAAAGAATGATATTCGAGAAATGTGTAGAAACATTTTTATTTTCATAATCGTTGAATCATTTGAATAATTTGAGGTTTTCAATTAGCAGAAACTTTTGAATTACAGTGATTTTATTTGTCACATATAGGGAAACGCAGATTGAGCAATCGTGAAGTTGAGTTTGTGGCTCGAACTTTCATAGTGAGTGGTCGGAAAATGCAAATTGCAGTGTCGTCAATTTTTCGCTTGGTGTTCACTAAAGTGATGTTCTATTTGGCAGGAATTCTTCCTTGCACATTGCTTCGAGTCGATAGAAGGAACTCTCTAAACTAGTATAAAAAAAGAGTGAGTGACGCGGGCGCTGCCAGACGTCGCTTTCCTGATCAGTATGCTTGTCGCATACTGTCCCTGTTGCGACTTTTATCGCAGACGCGTTAAGATTCATCACGTACTGCATCACGCATCGTATCGATTACATCGTCAATAGAATGAAATTTACAAGCCTAGCGAAAAATATGATCCAATCAAAATTATAATCCAATCAACCTTATATAAAAATATATTAAGGTCACATTTGTTCATTCATATCCATCAAAACTTTTATTCAATTCAGTATCAATTCAAATTCAATAACAAATTATCAAATTGATCATTAGAAATTTCCTAGACATGTTTTTTATTTTCATTTTTAATAATTAATTAAAAATCCCATTAAAAAACGCCCAAAATCTGACCAAGTCATAGCAAAAATTTCACATTTTTTCATAGCAAAATAAATTACTAAAAAAATATACCCACAAGAAACTCAAACAAAAATCTTGCCAAAAAATGCATTGCCAAAAACATTCGCTTAAAAAATCCCAATAAAATTTCTACCAAAAATAGTTAAAAAAATTTTTTTTCTTTATAAGAAAGTTTTTGCTATACAATATAAAATATACAGGAAAAGAAAAGCAAGTGATATTAGTTAGCCAAGAATATATAAAAACAAAATATTCGCAACAAAAATATTTATAACAAAAAAAATAGTTTTTTCCATTTTTAATAATTAATGAAAAATGATAAGAATGGGTTTTATATTACAATTTTTATGTGAAAAGTGTGCAAAAGTTGATATTTGCATTGATTAAGCGTGTTTTCTTCAATATTTCATTAATTGTATATCTGTTTTACAAACATGAAGCAATCACGTATGCTCATCTTGTATTTGCGCGGAGTACGAAAAAGTTTCGGGCATATGTCATCATCGTGTCATACGAGTTTAAAATGAACAAACACTTTGTTCTTTGTTAATCAATGTAAACTCGATGTTTGTACTGTCGTAATAATATTATGTCTTGCATGAATGATTTTGTTAAAGGTACATACGCGCATGTTTACAATTAATTTGATACATCCGTGTAAGATTTTTCTCTACTTTTTTTTATATGTCGACAGGAATACGAGCAATAAATTTGCAACTATTTATTAATTTTCCAAACAACTTCGCGACAGTGAAACGTCTTAGTCAATTCAGAAAGGCGCCATCACTGTGACGTGTTTTGTACAAACATCGCCTTTTTTAAATCGAGATAACAGCGAATTATTTTTTCACTGCCAACTGCGACTTTGAAGTTTCCTTAACTGTTTCCACGACTTCCAACTATATAACAGAATAAAAAGAAATAACATTAAAATAAATAATAATGGACATGTTGACTTTGAATGCAAGTAATTGCTTTTTCCTCTTTTCGGAAATAGGTATTTTCTATTTACATTTTTTTTTCTATTTACAAAATTAGGACTAAACAATGGTAACATTTTCATCATTCGACGCGAATAAACCACAAAAGACATTGAAAATAATTACGTGAATGTACTTATTTACATATATAATCTTTGTTCAGAAAATTACAAACAATAGTAGAAAAGCTTTTGTTTTAAAATTGTGATTCTTGCAAAAATATGCAAAATTGTAGAAGATTTCCAACGTGTAAAGGATAAATAATAAATATTATTCAATTTTTCTTACTTTTATTAATGTATTTATTTATTATTATGTTTTGACGATAAAATTTTACATATTTGTTGTACATTTAATTACAATTTATTTTTTTCTGTTTTAAATTGTTTTACATATATTTTTCGATTTTTACAATGTTTCTTTTTATTCTATTCTAATTTCTCTTAGATATTGATATATAATTAAAATGAAAATTACAGAAGTCTACTGAAATACCTTAAAACGTTATCGTCTTCGTGTAAAAAAATTGGATTTGTTTAATTTTTCACAGAATTACTGTTAGAGTTACTATGACGATAAAATATCGTTATCTTTATGCTTGCGTTGCTGTAATGGAGCCTCAAATCGTCCTATTTGTATGTTAACACTATACATCGCCTGCAGAAATTTCCGATCTTTAGACCAAATTTGAAATGTCTTCAGTTTCGGTTGAATCTACAATTGAGAATATATATTGCTACTCAAACTGTTCTTATGTGTTAAGGGATTTTATTTCATTTTTTTGAATTTTTAGTATAATTTAAACATTGAAGATTTATAATAATAAATATATAAAAGTAATGAAGTTCTTAAATAAAAAAATATGTTCTCGGCTTGTCTTCTTCTTATATTCTATCAAGTTTTAATTTATATATTCATCTAAAATTATTATTAATATTAAAATGTTTGTTCAATTTAAGTAAAAATTATAAATAATAATTTAAATATTATATAAATATTATAAACACTATTAAATTTCTTAAGGAAAATCAATAAAAATGTAGTCCTCTTAGTAAGAAAGTCTCAGGTTCATTATCTTGAAGAACATGGAAATTTCAAAGATAATCTTTAATCTGTTGCGAAGTTAAATTCTCTATCTTCGATAATAGTATAAAACTTGTATGAAATTTTGCTGAGAAATACACTTTTTATCAAGCATATTTTTCATGCTTAAAAGTCAAGCTGTAGATTTTAAGTTGTTGAAATTAAATGTTTGTCAAGCGGAAATCAAAAGAAAGTTGCAACTTTTATTTAACTAGTTGATTGCTTTATTAGCTGCTTGTCGTGTGGAAATGTTAAATATGTGATGCTTTCCAGAAATTTTTTCATCTAAATTTCTTATAACATAAATGATGTTACATCCGCAATCAAATTGCCAATTAAAGTTGCTATAAATATATCTATTCTGAAACAAAATTGCCAATTAAAATTGCTATTAACATACCTACAATTGCTATTAATATAAGTTCAAATATTTTGAATATAATTAACTCACAATTACGCTGACAAAATTGCATAGTTACACTAACTATTTAGATAGTTAAAATAGTTTCATCTTTACTTTGTTTACTTTGCTTGGATTACTTTGTTTCGTTTACTTTATGCTTTATTTATTTTGCTTTGTTTACATGACTATGTTTCTATTATTTTGTTTACTTGCTTTATTTATTTTCGTTTGTTTTGGTAAATAAATGTTTACATTACGAAGTAAACGTCATTGTTTTATTTACTTGTCTGTATTTATTTAGCTTTGTAACTCTGTAAATAGACACAGATTTGAGTAATCAATTTGGCTATACATTTGTCTTAACGTATAATTAAAAATACTTTCGTAGTAGACATTGTGTAATATAATAAACTAAAGTGATAATGAATTTGAATTATGATTTCAGGTAGCCGACACGCAAGATGGTCGCGGCACAAAACGACGGCGGCAGGAATGGCGGAGGCGGCGCCGGTGATGTGCCTGCGCCCGTGTTCACGGTAGCCGTAAGTGAAGTAGGTTACCGTAACGAGGGCTTCAAGGACGATGGCACCGATGGTCTGCCAGCGGAATTACGCAAACCGCCGCAATTGCCGGAAGAGGACACTCAGTCCCGTAAATTTAAGCTCTCACGTAGTGAAAAATGGCGAATCCTCAAAAATATCGCGACCGTGTCGTTTGCCTTTATGGTGCAGTTCACTGCCTTCCAAGGAACGGCCAATTTACAATCATCCATCAATGCCAACGAGGGTCTAGGCACACTATCGCTCTCGGCAGTCTACGCGGCGCTTGTCGTCTCGTGCATCTTCGTGCCCACTTTCTTAATAAAAAGGCTCACCGTCAAATGGACCTTATGTGTGTCCATGTTGTGTTACGCGCCATACATTGGCTCGCAATTTTTTCCCCGCTTTTATACGCTCGTCCCGACTGGCGTGCTCCTGGGTATTGGCGCGGCGCCCATGTGGGCCGCTAAGGCAACCTACCTCACCCAGGTCGGCGGCGTCTATGCCAAACTTACAGATCAGCCCGTCGATGCAATCGTTGTCCGATTCTTCGGATTCTTCTTCCTTGCCTGGCAAACGGCAGAACTTTGGGGCAATCTCATATCTTCGCTTGGTAAGATTTCACATTTTTATTTCTCATTTTTAACTATTTCAAAATATATATCTTAGGTTTTTATTTTATTTGAATTATTAAATTCATCAATTAAAATTTACAAAATTGAGCCTATTATATGTTTAAAAGAATTACACGAAGAGCTTCTCTTGTTAAGTGAAATATTTTTTAAGATGTACAAAGCAAATAAATCCGTTCTAATGCTGCATTTTTAGGATATGAAATTATCATAAAATTATACCGTAAATCGTTGGAACATAATGTCTCTTACTTACTTAAAAGGGATGTTTTTTGCGATTTAGTTTTTAACCCCATAATTTCAATAAAGTAATTTTTTCTTCAAACAAATGTTAATGCACATAATGTAAACATTGTTTATACAAATGTTTCACTTCTTTTTATTTATTAATATAAATGAATACTGAAGAGTCATAGATAAATGCATATACGTGCTGCGCATACTGTTGTATTCAGAATCGAGAATTTATTTTTTTTTATCTACAAAAGATTAAAAATTAACGTTAACATATATTGGTGATTATTTTTTCATTTGAAAAAACCATTGCTTTGATGTGCAGATATTTCGATATTTCAAATTGCCTGATTTAATTTACACCATTTTTACACTGTTATTGGTGTACTATGTATTTTATTTTTCAAATCAATATCGCAATCTTCTATATCTGTAATCAAACTTTCGATTGCTTCGAAATGTTTCAATTATTCGATGCTTTTACGATATTCATGTAAATATAATGGATGTTGATTGAATTCATTAGAAAATAAATGAACAAAGCCGTTTTAATGCCTTTATAAGATTATCTTGAAAATGATTTCATTAAATGAAATTTACGGTTTTAAATAAATGATATTAATAAATAAAGAAACAAAGTTGAATTTCAGACGACAATGTCTATTAAATCATTAATCATTAAATGAATAATAGTTCGTATAGCGATGAAGTAGAAGAAATAAATAATACTAGATTTCAACACATTATTTTTGCAGATTTATTAGAAATTATCATTATTTATGTTTCATAAATTTCATTTAAATGATTAATCGACAGTGATTTGAGTTTCATCATTCTAACAATATCTTTCATAATAATGAACTTTTTTTCAATATTATTCCATGTAATGATCGCATCAAAATGATGTAACGTTATTGTAAAAAATGAAACTGTTAAACGAGAATGTTAATCATTTTTTAATTTGATTTAACACATATGCACCTTGACTAAAATATATATCTGATAATTGAATATTTAACATATTTCAAAAAGGTCAACGTCCGATAGATCTCAAAATGCCTTCGTTACTGTAGAATTTCTGCTTTTTTCAAGTATAGTTTATGTTAATTTAATACTATTTAAATGCCTCGTAAGAATATGTTTACTTTGTTAGTTATATTTTATTACTTTGGCATTTGTATTCATAGTTGTCTTTAGAAAAACAAAATTAATTATGCAAGCAGGTCATTAACACAGTGTAATATGGGTTAAAAAGATAATCTTATTAAAATTTTTCGAATTGTTTTCTGTTATTTACAATCTACACAAGTTTAAACAATTAAATTTAACTAATAAAAAGATATTTCAGTTTCAATATATATAAACCATAATAATTATACATATGTAACACAACATTCAATTATTTCATAATATTTCAGCAGTCATTATAATAATCATTTTTATTTGCGCAGCATTTATTATTAATAAAAATGTCTCTTTTAATATAAATAATTAATATTGCAAGTTTCATTACACGAATATTATAATCAACGCGCAATAATATTAGAAGCTTTTAATATGCCTCGAATTTTATAATAATTAAATTTTATGTCGAATATTATTATGCTAAAATGTATTATTTGAAAGAGCACATTAGTGTAATATACGCGTAAGCGGACTGCAGGTATGCAAAAAATGTTGATTCGCAGTGATTAACATAAGATGTACATTTTGTTTAATGAATTCATTAATTAATACATCGTCTACAATAATAATCCATGGTAAAATGCAGTAAATGTAATTTGTATTACGTCGATTAAATTTCTTAATAATTTTGCTATAACTATTATGAGACAATTATTTCATTTTAATCTACAATTTTACAACGTTGAAATATAAAATTATGTTATTATGTAATCAGTTTTAAATGTATCTTTCAACATATGAAAACAAGACATTCATCATACTTCTATACTAACTGAATACTTGTGCGAATAGTCTAAACTTTATTTCAATGAGATATAACTTCTCATATTTTTGCTTAAATTACATTTACGTTAATTTCATTACTCTGCATAGGAAAGTGCAGTCAAACGAAAATAACAGCTAAAATGTTCGTTCAGTGGCTTATGAATTGCGGATTATATGCAAAATCAAACTTTCTAATGAATAGTGTAATCGAACAAAACTATGTTATAAGTTTATTTCGTTGATTTTATATATTAAAATACAGGTTTATTAAATTCAAATATATAAATTAAATTTGCATTTTTAAGCTAACGTAATATTTAAATAAATTTCGTCATAAAAAATGCTCATAAATAAATTTATCTACAAACTTTAAAGATATTCAATAACAGCATATACTTCATTATCGTCATCATAAAATACAACGTTTGACATTCTATTTCACGATTTATCCCGCATCACGTGTTTTTAATATAAATCAAATAAATAATCATTTCTCGTACAAAAGCTTCAAAGCAAAATTTTATTTCCGTAATTGAATTAAAAATGCCGTCGGTTATAAATCTCAGTCCGAAAAAGAAAAAGGCACAAAAAAAACCAATTTTTCAAATGAATATCGTGCAGAGTCGTTGCTCAGAATCTTCGAATTGAAGAAACAATTAAAAGATCGAAGTCAAACTTTCGCTGAGGAAATGTAAAGCTTTGAAGAAACGGGCAGTGGTGCGAGTCAACGTGCAATCGTACAAAGTCGACGAAGCATTGTGCTCGAATCGAAACAAAAAGCATCGTAGTTGACTCGTCTCTTGCTGACCGTGGCGAGAATTAAAATGCACAAAGAATTTCTTGTGTAAAAGCATGATAAAAGGCTTTAATGTAATGCGAATTTGTAAAGGTTATGATTGGAAACGAATGTCCTGATATTAATAACGTGATTTTATGTAAATGATGTTGTTCAACGTGTGAATGTTGAGAAAAATTTCAACACGACATGTATTATTATGTGTATATGTATATATGTTTCAGCGTAGATAATTGTTTATTTATTTGTGTGTTGTTGTAGTGATTGAATATTCATTGATAAAAGTTATTTTATTATTGAGCAATCTTATTTGCATAATAACAGTAGTTCGGTTAATTATTCAAATAAATTTGTTAGCTGAGAAAAACGTGCAATAACTTATTTTGTAGATCAAATAATATATAATATTATGTATACAAGTTTAGAAAAGACACATTTTTTTTGTAATAATTAAAATATGAAAGACATAAATTAACTCGATCATTTGTAATATATTAATTGAAAAAACTCGTTTAAAAATTAATTAAAAAATACTTTCAATAACTTATTTTTAGTTCACTTTTATTTATTTGTAAGAAATAGTTTGTTATGGCAAAAGCATCTTTTTACAACATTTTATTTGTATACTGTTTCTTCAGAAGTCTTGTAAGAAAGATAGATACTGGCGCCTCGAGCAAAACAAGATTTATCCAGTATAAACCTGTGTTAGGCGCTTTCCGTGTCAGTTCACGATTACTTTTATTTTACATTTTTTTTCGATATAAATAGTTATACGGAGGATATCGAGAAACTCATCAAATGTCGCGGGGAATTACATTCATGCTTCCTCCTGTAAAAACACAAAATAGTATCCAAGTACGCCATTATACATATATTACAGTAATTTGGAATAGTAATTGCTATAATTTGCAGATTACTATTGCGCAAAAGACTGATCATAATTGGTCTTCTTTGTTGAATAGTCAATAAACAAATTAGCATGTTAATAATGCTCTTTTTATGATCTTCATTGTTTTTTTACATGCTGTCGGTATGTTGATATATTGTTTAAAAAAACTGTACTACAATATTGATATTAACTCGAAATGCGCTATTTACGGCATTATTCATAAAGATAAATAAACTTTTCTCATTAGTGAAGAATATAAAATGAAAAACAAAATTAACTGAAAATAATTTTCTTGCATAATGATTTGTGTTAAAATAATTTAGCTTAGATGCAATTTGTCTAACTTGAACAAATAATAAAGTTATTTCAAGCTTACGATTAATTTACAAAATATTTCTATGTCGCAGTATTCTGAAAACGACATGATTTGTTAAGTCGTTTAGTGAAAGTAGCCGAGCACGAAGTCGCGGCGTGGATTATAATTACTGAATCTTCATCAGCAGGAATTAACGGGAATTAAGAGAGATGATAACAGATTTTGAAATGAGCGAAAATGAATTTCAGTGTCCCACCAATTAATTGCACCAAACCGCATGAGAAATCTAAATACCGTTTCGTTTGAATGCTTTCATTGCTAAAATAAAGTGTTCGGCTTTTGTACATGATATTGAAATGTCGGTTACTATGCTAAATTCAATCACTTTTCTTCATTATTTACTATCTATTTTCCATTTATTCAGAGAAATTTATTATAATTGATTTATGATTTTAATAAAAATGAAATACGAAATGATTACATTAAATTCTTTAAAACTAATTATTTATAAGAAAATATTTATCAAATACATTAATTAAAATAGTTAGTAGTTACTATAAAATGTTTGCAGAGATGATAAGAATGAAAAGAATGAAATATTTTAAGTTTGCCCTCTTTTTTGCTTTCAGTATTGAGCGATGGAGAACTTGCTGCAACGGGGAAGAATACGACGGTAAATGCGGAAAAGATAAGCAAGTGTGGTGCTAACTTTTGTGTTCTTGGTAATGGAGGACACGAGAATTTGGAACGGCCGCCGGATTCCGAAATTTATGTAATTTCTGCTATTTATTTAACTTGCGTCATTGTGGCTGTGCTCATTGTCGCGCTTTTAGTGGATCCATTATCCAGGTAAATGTCTCTTGTACTCGCACAATCTTCTTACATTGTCAAGGCATGAAATTCAAGTAATAAAGATCAAAAAGAAAAACTTAAATGATGGTCAAAGGAAAAATCGCAAAAATAATGAAAAATAGAACGCTATTTAAATGCATTTTATATAATTGATTACATTTATTATTAAACAAAAAAGTATATAGTATAAAATAAAATTTGAATTTTTTGTTCAATTCATACGGAACAAATAATTAAGGATATACAAATTTACATTTTTCTCTTGCTATTCCATTGTTTGAAGAAACCGTTTTAATGAACAAACAATCGGGAATCTTGTTTTTAGGTTTGTGACCCTGAATGTATAACAATTTTGTATTCACGTCGAATAATACAGTCGATACAATCTGCAAGATTTAATTGATATTTGACGTCATGTCTATTTGTATTTATTATTTGAAAATGAATAATTTTTTTATGGTTGACTCTTATGCAAGACAAACGTACGCTCTAATAATAAAAAAGTCTGTTATTAAAATAAAATACAATTATCATTTTTTTGTAAGTAAAATTATACACTAAAAAAATTGGGAAGACATATAAACGGAGAAAAAAATTAATCGCACAAAAAGCTGTGACATAAAAAATAATGTACGATAAAAGCTGCGTTCAAATTATTATCGAAATGTCATGTTACATAATGAAAGTTTAACACACAATAGAAGCACAAAACTGTCATTCATTCGTAACTGTCGCACGCAAACGAAATTTGGCCAGCAATTTACATTATATCTTTGATATGTATGGTAACATAATTTCAATCAAATATACAACTTTTACGTAACCCACGGAAGACGCCCCCACTGCATTTGTACAAATTGAGATCTAGATTGAGTCGTCCACAAAAAGCATGATTAAGTGATGCAATCAACTTTATTAACAATTTTTTTATCTCCATTCATAATTCTGAATCATTTTATTCCGTTATGCTTTTCCATTAACTGCTTTTTCATTTTTCCTCGACGCTTGTTTTTCAAGTTTTATCTTTCCTGCTTTGAAAACAAATCCGAAATAAGTTCATTTTCATTTTATAAAATTGCTTAAACATTTATTATTTTTACTTTTGCAAATTTTTGATTACACTTTTTTCTTGTATTTTATAAATAAAACGTTTCACAATTTCCCGTAAATGGAATTAATTCTGAAATACAATTTTGGAATTCATGTTTACACAGTATTTCTTTTCCATAACAGACGTAATAATGAAAGAAAAATCATAATATAACGGGGGAAAAGGAAAAAAGCGCGACACATCCGATGATTCGGAAGGAAAAATGTTATGATTGGACGAACCGTAATAACGAGAGATTGGTAGAGTATTTTTTTTGCTGGCTCTTTCATAGACTGCATTACGAAACAGTGGTTAATAAGCGAGTTGCATCGCGGGATTCGCGGCATATCCATCCTGTCTTGCTCCCCGCTCCGCACTTCGCAATATTGCCATAAACATTGCTCTTGATACGTTGATGATTGCAAAACAGCGTACATCCGACTAGATGCACCGATGCACGGCACACTACGTCGATGATACTATTGCATAATTCCCTCAGTTTATGCCTCTGTGTGTGTTATTTGTATTTATTCAAGCGGACACAGGCACCTGCTGAATCGCATGTGCTTCAAACGATTCTTCCTGCTTCTTGACTTTATCTTCCGTCTTTAACCACAAAACTTTACTTCTTCGTCCAATTATTTATCTAATTATTTTTATCTTACCATAACAACTTTTTAACGAAGCTTATTCAGAAAAACTTTCCCAGTCTTGACACATCGTTATATCATTTTAATAAACAAAATTGACACTATTTCTTTTTCCTTCAAGTTCTTTCTACTTCTTGGTTTCTGTAATATTAAATGTACACTTGAAGAAACACTTTTGATTTTGTAATTTTGTTATTGAAATGTTGTAGAACTTTCTTCATTCATATACAAACGTGAAGTAATCATGTGTAATGCTAATTTTTAGTTGTCTAAATAATGATGATTTTGAGTTACAATATTAAATATGTCGAAGGTAAATGTACATTTTGCACCAAGATTATACATAATTATAGTAAATTGTTTAGAGTTATTTTCTTTTGCAATGCATGCAGTGGCTGAAATCTGGCATAAAACAAATTAAACGCTAATGTGCGTGTAATTGTTTTGTAATAACGTAAAAAGCTGTGTAAAATCGTTCATTAATTTGTAACGAGTGATATCTTTAAGAAACTTATTTGCCGAAAAAGAGCCAAATTTCTATCCTGCATATTGAAAAAGTTGATGACAGGATAAAGTTGGCTGAATTACACGATTGGCTAATTTCAGACCTGTCATCGTTTATTCCGGCTCTGTGATTGGTTGAATTTAGACACAATTTGAAAATTGAATTTAGACAGCTTAAACTTTTTAGCAATTTTAAAGTGTCAGATATATATATATATATATATATGAAATATTGAACTTAGAAATATATACATAACCAAAATGTCAATCTCATATTTATGTATTTTTATTGAAATGAAATACTAAATTTAAATTTGTAATAGTTTCATATTTAATTTGTCACAATATTCAGTCGACTATCGGTCGCAAATGTACGAATTACCTAAACATTATATTAACTAAAGAAACTTTTAATCACATTTTTCAACTCAAAATTAATTTAAATACGTAAAATAAAGTTCAGAAAATATATTTCAAAAGATCTGGCGAGGATCAACAATTTCTCAATACTTATATATTTGAGTTTTTAATCTTGATTGCGGTTTAATTTCCTGCCATTTTCGACTGATTCTTGTAACACATTATATTTATTTAAATATATAATAAATAATTTTGTTTATTCAAAATAAAAATTAGTTAAAACGCGCAGAAATATCTAGTAAAAAAAGAGCCAATGCAAAATGTGTTTCTTTTGCGAATGTTAACGCTTAAGTTACGTTATCGTAATTACGTTATCGTAACAATAAATACATTATCTTTCAACGACGATAATGTTTTCGTTCGCCTAATATAATAAAAGTCTACTTAATCATATGATTTTTATAGTTTCGGTCGAATATAAAAAATCGGCTCCGCATCGTCCGAACAAGGAAATTAAGCGAAATTATAATACAATATGGTATACTCTGACTCACACTGTGTCATTAACACAACTAACGAAACTTATTACGTAAGATAATACATTTTTTTATACAAAGGTTAAATAATGAACATTCAAACGCGCAGATAATGCTTTTTGGAATTTTTCTAACAATTTTGTTCATATTGCACTTTGGTGTTTTTTTCAATCAACAAAACGTCATTTTCAAAAACATTGCAAATTATTTGTTTCAATGATGATGTTCGATTAATTCCACTCTATTACTGTACCTTTTCAACTTATCATATTACGCGAATGAAACGCGTTTGTTATGCTATTTAGTGTCGTCGTTTCAAGGACACGTCTCATTATAGTGGTTCTCAAAGACGACTAATAATATTTGAAAAACAAAAAAAAATTGTTCTTCATTCAAACAGATGTTCATTATGTTGAAACTTAAAATTGTAATTCTTAGAAGGAGGAATTCGAGAGCTACTTGGAGACATCTCCGTTGCAGAGGAATTATCCTGCAACGGATACACAGAGGCTTGCAAAGATGAAGAAATGTTTTATTATTTGTATGAGAAATGATTGTGAGATTTGTTTGCAAACTGCATATCGTATTTTAGAATGACTTTGTGATATGGTGTAAATGTTACACTCGTTGCAAATGGAAGCTTCTTTTATAAGCTTCATATCTGATACAGCAAAATTCTATTTTCGTAATAGATCTTGCTGGTGTTTGCGCATCATACTTATTTTACAAAGCAACAGGAAATTTTCTCAAATTTAATTGTGTATTATTTTTTTTCGAAAATATCACCAGAATGATGAGAGAACAAGATATTGTTATAATCAAATAATCATTCACGTGAATGCTAAAGCAGAATTTCTTTTATGTATAAAACTGCAATTTAATTTTTATTAAAAGCATAAAAATATGTTTCTTGTATCTAAAATGATAATAAGTAATGTTAAAATATTAGTAAAATGTGAATAAACAATTAAATTACAAAAGTTAAAATATTATATAAAAAGTATGCTAAAGTTGAAATAATGAATAAAATGTATGAAATAAGATTTGTAAAAATAAATTTGGATTCAAGATATTCGAGCGTTAAGAACAGCAATTTCATTCATTTGAAGCACTCTAAAATTTGTAACATTAATAAAGCTGGCCGGGACTTTGAAGGACCCACTTCAGTGCATCACAAAGATTTAAGAGTATGATCATTTTTGAAATTTGTGAATAAGTGATTTTTAAAAAAATACTCAAAGGCAATGTGTATTTTTCATTGTTCAAAAATGGATCAGACATTCCATTGTCTCCGTAACGGTTGCCATAATGGGATTCCTTTGTTACAATTTGTTCGTTTTATTAGTGCTTTTAGCTATCAGAGCTGTGCATTAAGAAAGCTTCGATACTCGTGTCCCAACTGAATAATATATTGCAATTAATCATCCCTTTTTAATGTAACAAATAATTGTGACAACTTTTGCTGCAATAATCTTCTTAGAAAAAAAGTATTCATAATTGATTTAAAATTATATTTTCTAAAACTTCTAACTTCAGAAATCACACTAAGAAAACTCATAGAATAAAATTTATTAGCATTTCTAATAAAACTGGGACACTCTTGCTCAAATTTTAAATAATATAATTTATTTTATCCTTTTCATTAACACCTATACTAAATTTATGAATTTGCCTAATAAAATATAGTATTTTATGTAATAGTCAAAATGCTTATGAATACTATAATCCACTAGAATTAATTTTCATAACGATTCTAACTCAATTTATTAGCCGGGATAATATTTTTCGTAAGAGCAAGGAAATACTATATACAAACAAAGAATAATATATTTTAAAGAAAAGCGTAATTGTTTTGTTTCAATATAATCATAATTTATGTAAGATTTGCATCTTTAAAGAAACGAAATATGCGAATGAAATGTAAATCAAAACATAATGAATGAGTAGGAGTCATATCTCCAATACGACTTTAGCCACTGTTTATGTTTCAGTGGATCAGTGGCTACGCGCGTGACTTCGTAATTGTGAGGACGGTGGTTCAATTCCTATCAAATTCTAAAACTTTGTTATGTACATTTTAATTACTCTTGAATTCAATACAAATTGTTTGCGTCATTATATCAATGATACCGATTTTTCAATAATAAGAATTATTGAATAATAAGTTAATAATATATGTTAATGTTACAAATATAAATAATAATATCTCAATATATAACTACGTATAAATATAAGAGCAAAAATACAGTTAAAACTTATAACAATCATATGAATTTGAATGATAATAAAATAATAAAATAAAATTTTTTATTTTTTTAAATTATTTTGTTTCCATTTTAAAAAATATTATCTTTATTAGACTGTGCCAAAAATAAAAAGAAATTTTTTTTACGCTCTTCTTTCAGTATATGTTTCTATTACCCAAAAAAAAGAAGATTCCCAAAATTTCAGCCAATTTCATTGAATTTAAGAGGTCCATCAAGGTGGAAATTTGATTTTTTATGATGAATTCCATTTGAATTTATTATTTATTGTAACGTGTTTAAAAACTTTTTTTTTTCAACACTTTTAATGAATCTAAATAATAATTTTCTGCAGTTTGTCTTAAAAAATATGTTTTTATACTGTTCATCTAGTATATATTATGTATTTTTTTTAAATTTTGATTGTTATTCTCTTAAATTGATTTTATTTTTTTTTATTTATTTTAAGTTATACAGCATATTACATAAGAAAACTTATTTTCGTTATTAAAAAGTTATTAAAAATTACATTAAATTACAAAATTTAATTTTGTAATTTAATGTGTTTAATTTGTTTAATCATTAGTCACTGAATATTTGCGTTCTTACCAAATTTAGTATTTATTAATTATTATATTTATACTACATGTCGTAAAAACTCAAATATTCAGTGACTATAATTTTGTAATTTAATGTAAGTTTTAATAACTTTTTAATAACGAAAATAAGTTTTCTTATGTAATATGCTGTGTAAC
This sequence comes from Gryon sp. ZL-2020, assembly GCA_022817425.1. Taxonomy (NCBI): domain Eukaryota; kingdom Metazoa; phylum Arthropoda; class Insecta; order Hymenoptera; family Scelionidae; genus Gryon; species Gryon sp. ZL-2020. The sequence goes on along the minus strand of JABFPJ010000123.1, from coordinate 26,877 downwards.
TTAAAATCAATAAAATCAATTTAAGAGAATAACAATCAAAATATAAAAAAAATACATAATATATACTAGATAAACAGTATAAAAACATATTTTTTTAATACAAACTGCAGAAAATTATTATTTAGATTCATTAAAAGTATTGAAAAAAAATGTTTTTAAACACGTTACAATAAATAATAAATTCAAATGGAATTCATCATAAAAAATCAAATTTCCACCTTTGTAGACCTCTTAAATTCAATGAAATTGGCTGAAATTTTGGGAATTTTCTTTTTTTGGGTCATAGAAACATATACTGAAAGAAAATAAAAATAAAATCCACGAAGTACTGCATAATACATATATACAACAATTTCAACAAATTTAATTATAAGGATTCATAAAAATATTATATTTCTAGCGTTTTATAAAAGATTTTGCATTATTAAATTTACTCTTGAATTCTATTACACATTGTGAGTAATCGAGAGTATCCCAAGTTTATCAGTAATATCTAATAAAAATTGTCAGAGAACTTGTAATATTTATATTACTGTTCCCTTAGTGCAGAACAATCAAATTCAGAAATTAAAGTAAAAAAAGTAAAACAATTAAAAGTAAAAAAGAAGAGAAGCGGGAATGATTGTCGAAATGATTAATCAACTGCAAAAGTACCTAAAGTGCAATACTCAATGCAGGTGTTTGTTGTAAAATCAGCGAACTCGAATATTCATTGTAAACGCTTTGAGTACGCGCACGTGTCTTGTTCTCAGAGCCGTGAATGAATGAATCAAATCGCGGTTGAGGTATTTGAATGGCGTAGTGTTGCGCGCGAGTGCAAATTTGCTAATTGTGTAACGCGCGTTTCCACGTGGTTAACTTCAAACGAATTACCAGGTATCTCTGATCATTTTGTCTCGAGCATAATCAGACAAGTATATATCCGGTCAAATAGCATGCACAAAACTCAAGTTTTCCGGTTTCCTTTCATTTGATTCAATGCATATTTGATTCATTCACGAGTTTCATCATATGATTGTACTCCATTCTAATCTTTCTTTAGCTCAGCTAAGTTTTCATATTCCCCTCGTCATTACAAAATTGTTTATCTTTTAAGTGACTTAAAAATTATGCAAATTTTTGAACAAATGTTAAGATTCAAAATGAGAATTAAACTATTTGTGTTTATTTTTATCATTGGATTTATTTTTGGCAATGTAAATGTTTAGGATGGCGTTTGAAAACGATTGCTTTGAATAAATTTCAAATAAATACATGCTTGATCAATATCTCAGTAAATGTGTGTGAGGTAAAAGACTGCGGTAGACAAAAACTTAGGAGAAAAGACTTTTGATAAAAGTACATCTCTTTCAATCAGAAACCACTTTTCCAGTTAATCAGTCAGGCGCAAAATTGAATGGACGCACAACTATTGCGGATAAAGAGGTGGCGTCTTTTTGCTCGGTTAAAAACTCGGACGAAGCGACAAAAAGAAGTTGCAAAGAGCGCCACTAATTTTGTCAAAGATAAAAAGTATCTGTAGTATGAAAAAAAGCATTTGGATTACATTTGTCGTTTTTGACAAAGAAATTCATTGTCCTAATAACAAGTATATGAAATTCCGTTTTTTCCTTTTCCACATCAAGTTTTTTTTATATAATAAGAAAATATATTCAAATATTGATGTTTCAATTTAATTTACAATTACTTCATCTTAATATTATTTACTTGTATTTTTTGGTTTGTTTTATTGAGTTGTCGATTTTATATTTAATGGTTATTTTGTCAGTGAAATATTTTTCATTTATGCATTCAATGATTAAGTGCATTTTTGTGTTTGGAAGGAACCAAAATTTAATGTTTCTATTGAAATTATTAACTTGCATTTTTCTGTTTTCTATCCAGGTACGGTGAGAAGCAGCGTCGAGGCGACAGCCAGGAATTGAGTGGAATTCAATTGCTGTCGGCGACAATTTATCAGTTGAAAAAACCGTACCAACAGCTCCTGATTCCCATCACAGTATGGATTGGAATGGAGCAAGCATTCATTGGTGCTGACTTCACACAGGTACACAATATAATCCATGATTACATATATATATCATTTAGAAGATTCTCTGAATATATAATGTGAAATAATATTTTCATATGAATAACAGTATAAATTATATTGCAAATATGAAAAGATGTTTAAGAAAAAAGTAAGATACTTTTTTGTCTAAATTTACAAATTTTATTCACTGAAACTTATAAAATTTAAATTAATCTAAAACTTAGTAATTTGATCAACTTTTAGAGATTTTTCCTTTATCATTAAAAGGTTCTTGTGTAAATATAAGGCATATAACCATAGTAACTGATGTCCGTGACATGTAATAATCGGTACTTTGTAATTAATACCATCGATGTGACGAAGCGTAAAAAAGTTGAAAATGTATTAGGAATTAAGATAAAAAGGAACTAGTACATGTTAATGTAATTGTTTGCACATTAAATTATAAATCCACGACTTTATTTGTGATATAAAACAGAAATATATCTAATTATGACAATATTATTATTTTGTTGAAATAAGAAAAACCTTTTAAATAAATTACTCTGCATCAAGTTAATTAATTTTTAAAAATCAGGTTTCATTAAATTAATATTTAATATTTGTTGACCTTATAATTATCAGTGGCTTATCTATAGTCTTGCTTTTTATATTAATTAACAAGGCAAAAATATATTGAAATAAAAATTGTACAATTAAACAACTTTCTTTTACTTGATGATGCTTTTGATTAATTAAATTGATACTCTGCTATTTTCATTTCCAAATAAGACAAATGGAAAAGAAGTCGTTATTTAACTTCTTTCAAATTGTTCTGTAAAGCCCTACGGGAAGAGAATATTTAATTAATTAAACGAGAAATTAAAAGCAAATAATGTTATGGCAGCGGGATTACAATTACAAAGGTATCCATTTGTGTAAGATTCTTGATCTTGAAAGGTCCGTCTGACGCACAACGATTGTCTGTTGAAATAGCAACCTTCGCTTGTCTGTCATTCGAGGACGGGAAATTATAACCGAACGGATGGGTTAATACGCTACAAATGTAAAAATACAGATTATTCCTACGTAATCGATAATACAAATTTTCGTCTTATAATATGAATGGTTTTAAAAACCATTAATATAAAATATGGTTTTAAATCAAAAAGTTTGGAAAATTAGAATAAACTTTACGAATCATTGAAATACATTTTGAACCAAAAGATAAAAAATGCATCTTCCATATATGAAATATAAAATGACTGTGTTTCAACATTTGACAAATATCTACGATGAATAATATTGTGTGATGATGAAACGTCTTTTCTTCGTCGTAAACGATAGAGTACAGATTTCTTATGCGCTATAAAATATCGTAACTGTTATTTGTAGTATAATATATTATGAATTTCCACGTTTAAAGATAGTAATGCATTTTCGGAGTTTCTCAGTCATTATTTTTCAATGTCGAGGAAGCATAAGAGAGGAACTGATAAAAACAGAGATAAGTTGCGAAAACTGCAACGTTGTCATATTATGCAATTAATCTTTGAAAGTGATCGTTTTTCCCCTCTAAAAATAGGGTTTTTTCTGCCACTTTCCATAAAACCTGTCAAAATTGAATTCAGTTTGTTTGAAAAAAAGCTGCCATTAAAATAAAAATGCTTGAGTTGATTAATTGAAATATGAATATTGTAAAGAAACCAATTTTTTCACTTTAAACGCTTGTGAAAACGTTTGTCGAGATAATCATTTTTGTGTTTTTCTGCGTAAGATTTCTCCCTACACTTTCGTATTTTTATTTAATTATTTTCTGTTATTTCTTATCTCTTATTTCTTTATCTTCAATTGTCTTAACTGTCGACTGAATTACAATTTCTTTACTTATACATTTAAATGTTAATTATTTATAATTTCTGTTATTAAAATAATTAACTTATTTTGCATTGAAAAATAACAGTCTCTTTAAATAATATTATGATTTATATCATACTAATAACATACTATTTTATTAAATGTTATGTTTAAATTACAGTCTAAATTGCATAAACACAGGTTCAAATATTAATTTAAATCAATTTGTGAAAAGTCTATTTTAATCTAAGTTAAATTCCGTATTTAAAAAGCAAATAAATGATCATATATTTCCTTGTTGCAAATTTAACATTCTAGAATGTACGATTGAAACTGTTTGAAGATAGTAAATCTAACAAATTATGTAAATTCACAACTTAATTTCAAGCATTTCGCTATTCTATTACCATATAATATAATAATTGAATATATAAAATAATGTTACAGTGTATTCTATTTGATTGATTCATCCTTGAATAAATCACCATTATCTCAATACAATAGAAAGGCAATAAAAAGTAAACATACAATTAAATATTAGTTTAATATCTTCATCAATAATACGACAAAATTGATGTCAACTTCTTGAGCATTGGATTTTCATAAGTTTACAACTCAATAAATCTGAGCTTTGAAAATCATATTGCATTTACTTGTAAATTGTCTTATTCGCCTTTCTTATGATTATTCATGTCTTGTTTATCGCGATATTCCAAGTTCTTTCGAGACGCAAATTACGTTTCGATTATTCGAGTTGATTGCTGTTCGGAATAGGTAATTTGAAATACGAAACCCGACCTAGAAATTGTACTGCAAATATGAATACAAGTCGAGGAAATCGGTCGCGTATGCGTTCAACGATCTCATGTAAGTTGAATTTGATTATCGAAGTTGACTTCAAAACTGGATCGCCGACCGGTTCACCGATGTCGTCGATTCTCTGAATGAGCCACGCGAACGACTTAGGCAAACCGTTGAATCAATATTCGGAGGCTGACTGTGTTATAAATAGCCCGAGACGAGAATTGCAACGCGCGCCCCTTATAGACATCCAAGCACCACACACCGCCAACCCTTTTGCTCGTTTCGCCGACTTACTTCCAACGATTCGCTTCAACTCAACCGATTTATTTTAACGCTGCTTCGCTGTTTCGACAGCGAATTTGAATGTCACATCGAGAAACCACTTCGACATTTTAATCGCACGGCTTTTCTTTCACCAAATAGTTCAATTCAAGTATCAACTTTTTGTTATTGTTTAATACACAATTATTATACAAACCTTGCAATTATTCGCTTGATAAACAAAATTGTTATTTAATTGTACAGCTTTATCAATGCTTTTAAATATTTAAGAGCAAAATTGTTACAGTAAATATAAACAATACTTAATTTGTTTAATATTTATTTTTATTAATTTTACAAATAAAATGTATCAAGTATATACAAGTAAATTATTTTCCACAATAGGACATTTAGAATTCTTGGATATGTGAATATGCTTCCCTTCGAGCATGAATTTTTCAGAAAGTCACAGCGGTAATATCAATAAAATAACGCCAAAACGGGCGATCTTGTATAATTTAACAGTGAATGCAAGGATTATTTTTCGCTTCGATTTGCGATTGAATTTTAATTTAAATTATAAATAATTAACATCGTGTAATAAAAATAGTTTATTGTATAAACAAAATATCGGTTCAAAGTACTTCATAAATTTAAATAAGTTAATATTTAATTTTCCTTTCTACATTAAAATTACTTAGAAAATGTATATTTATATTTGTTTAATGAATTATAAATATTAATGTTAACTTATCGGAAGAATAGAAAAATATCTTATATTTTGGAGCAGTAATTTGGAACGGTTCATAATATCGAACGTCTCATTTCCAAGTCAGTGGCTCGTGGACTGATAAAATGTAAAGCATCTTACAAGTGGACGACTTTCCTGGCCTTTCTCATCCTGTCGCCGATACCGTACACTGAAAAAATCTTGTAAAAATAATATTTGAATATTTTTTGTATCATATATGCACATGTGAAAGCATAATAAAAAGCAGATTTTATGCAAGTACAACTTGAATAACATTAAAAATAATGACGTCATTTCTTGGATATTTTAACACATTCTGTGTACATGTTTGTCTTGAAAAATACATTTTTATTATTTTCTTTTCCGTATTTACATAAACTTTTCTGAGAGTACAAATACTATATTTTCATTCGCAACATTTAAGTAATATACACAACAATTAAGACAAAAGTCATTACAATTTCTCATTTTTATCGTTCCATATTTTAACAAATTTTACGCTTATTTTCAAAATATTATTTGCTATACTCAAATTTATTCTCAAAATGTAACAATTACCATTCCGTTTAAATAAAACTTGAGCAGAAAAAGAAAGTAAAAGTTATAAGAAATATGATAAGTTAACTTTATGAAAAACTATATATGTTATGTTTATGATATGTTAATTTTTTTTATGATATGTTATGTTTATAAAATATGATATGGATGAAGATACAAATTTGAAAATAATTATAAATTACACATATTTTCAATGCTTTAATTTATTAATATTTTTAAAATAATGTATTTATTATTTATTAAATATTACAGTATTTTTTATTATGTCTATTATTTTTACATATTAAGTTTTTATTAAAATTTCATTTTTGTAGAATACAATAATGTACTTTTTTATTTTTTAATTATATATAAATAGAAACATTTTTCAACTCAAAGTTCGCTGGTAACTGGCGTATCACTTTAACTCCATTTATAGTAAATTACACAATTGTTCAAAGTCACAATCTACGGCTCACGTCACTCCACTAATGATCATATTGTCATAAGAGGAAAACACAGAAACTAGTTAAATTAATTAAAATAAACATCAGTGTATGTAAAAGTGCAAACGGTAATTGAGTCAATATATATACACCATTTTACCATAGTAGTATACATCACAAAGTATTCACCCTCGTCATTATATTGCCAAAGTGATATTTTATTTTTAAAGTTTAAATTTGCCTTTATATAAGTTTGTCAAATTACCTTTATTATATCCGCAGCATTAATGTTTGAGAAAGTAATAAATTACAATGAAGAACCATTTTGTATGAATAAAAACAAAATTCAGAGAATCTTTAATATAATTTTTAGTACGATATTTACTCATTTACTTTACTTATATGCGTGTTCATTATATATGTATTATATATGTATTAATCAATCAACAAAAATCAAAAAAAGTTAATCAATCAAAAACAATAAATCAACATATATGTTTTAATATAATATAATGTATGTATGTTAAGTCACTGTTAAAGTTCGGTTTCCTACGAAAGTGAATTTTTAAATTAACAATTTATGATACTTTTGCTATTAATTTCTATGGCGTCAGATGCTATAACAAGGAAAATAAAAAATTAAATCACATCTGTCAGTTAATTTAACAGACAAAAAAAAGTTAGTTAAATTGATAAACATTTTTTCAATATTTTATCTTGCAAGGGAAACAAAAAAATTGATTGAACGAAGTATTGCTTTTTAGTAGATCTTTCTAAATCATATTTTTAACCAAATATACCCTTAAATGTAATATGAAAACAAAGTAAATACGACCCCTATATTGGTACTAGGATGTAGATATATCTGGAAAGCCGATAACTGTTTATAATATCCTGACGAAAAATCACATAACAACAACAAGAGTAATGTTTACATTCTGCGGCCACAATTTCAACAATATTAATTTATACTTGAATATTCATTATTATATTTTACATATTTGTTTACAGTGACAAATATTTTGATTAATGTTGTCAGTAAATATAACTGATAGTGACAGTATAAATTTTACTGAACTTTTTAATTATACGATTGTTAACTGAACAGTATAGTTATAATTACGGAAATCTACTGATTTTTTGTATGAATGAAGACTTTGATCTGTCAGTATTACATTATTCCTGTTTAATTCATTTAATGTTGATTTTATGTTGATTTATCGTTCTCTCGATCTTGAATCAATCAATGCTTATTGAATTTGATTGCTAACTTAAGTTTATCCTTTCACACGCAGAGAAAATTACAATACAGATAACTGATTTTGTAAAATATATATTTGAAATCTACTTTTCAGTATAATATAGTAACTAGTAGTTACTAACTACTATATATAGTATAATATATAACTAAATTTTTTTTTTCTTTTTAAATGTGATTTAAAAAATGTGTTTGTAACTTTCCCTGCATAATTCATTCAAAATTTACTTTATTACTTAAAAAATAATGAACTATTACGATTGATTAAAGAATAGATTTGTATGTATAGAAATAAAGAATTTTTGATCTAAAATGTTGGTTGTGATTTGCAGGCATATATTTCGTGCGCATTGGGAGTGCACCAAGTTGGCTACGTGATGATTTGTTTTGGCGTCGTGAATGCCGGATGTTCCTTGGTGTTTGGCTCTGTCATGAAGTACATCGGCAGGCAGCCGTTAATGGCACTCGGTGCAGTAGTGCATGCTGCTCTAGTCGGCGTCCTCCTTGTTTGGAGGCCGCACCCTGACAATTATTATTATTTCTTTGGAATCTCGGGCTTATGGGGCGTCGGAGATGCCGTTTGGCAGACGCAAGTTAATGGTAAGATTAACACCATTTTGCCAACCAGAATCCTACCATTTTATCGCGACTGAATCATTGCGATTTTTGTTGGCTCCAGTACGATCCAAAACGTTTGTAAACCGGCCACAATGATATGCAAAGCGTCAACGTTAACTGGACCTCCGTATTTTTTTCTTTCTTTTTTTGCACTGGCTGTTCGGTTGTCGCCGACGAAAACCAGTTCGATAAACCGGACTCCCAGCCATTGCGCCGCGAGTTTCAACTCAACCTTTTGCCGCATTGTGTTGTTACCGACAATGCAAAATTCGTCCGTGCCATGCTCGTGACAAAATATGATTTATCGAAACACGCTCGAGTCAAAGTGCAAAACCATTCACGCCCGACAACCCCTTTAGCCTTAATCTTATCATAACCGGTCAGCTTACAAACTTTTTCCATCGACATCTTTCTCATTCGAAAATATATGACACTTAAATTTGTTACATTTCATCATTAATATTACAAGGATATTAACTTTTTTTTATACAAAAATGCATCAAAATAATTCATTTTATAATTCATATACAAATTTGTTTAAATTTAAATTTTAAAATTTGAAATTCATAGAACAATAGTAAAAGAGTCAAACAAAATGATTGTTCTTTTGACAAATAATTAGAAAAATTTCATTTCTCAAGAATGATAAATAGCAATTTCTAACGAAATTCCTACAATTATGTGATTAAATTTACTTTGTTTGATTACTATTACTCGACTTCATTCAATTAATATTACCATGGTTCAGTCAAAATTGAATTAAAGTTCCATTTCCATCAACTAAGTATATATGATAATTACATCAATAATAATTAAATTTCCAGCGTTCAATTTTAGTTCATAACAGATTATATATTTACAAAGGAACATTATGCAGTAATTTAAATTTACCCTAGTGGAAAAAGCCGTCTGGATGTAGTATGGATGTAGTCTGGATACACTTTGCCAGACTATATCCAGACTAATTTTTCCACGCGGGTAACTATATTATGCAAGTGTACCCTTTGATTTTATAAAGATAACAAAATTCAATGTGAATATGTTTTTAGTAATTGAAATTAAAGTTAAAATGATTTATAATATCATAAATGTAATTTGAATAACAAATTGTAATATTTTTTTAGGTCTCTACGGTACATTATTTAGGCGTAATAAAGAGGCTGCATTCTCAAACTATCGGCTGTGGGAGAGCACAGGATTTGTCATCGCATATGCGTACAGTACGCAGTTGTGTGCGCGTATGAAATTGTACGTGTTGTTGACCGTACTGTTAATTGGCACAATCGGATACGTGATTGTGGAGTTGCTGCACAGGCGAAAGCAGAAGAGACTCAAGGCCATCGCTGAGGACCCGAAAGCTGCGGAGGCTAATCAACCCGAGGAAACGGACGACGAAAAGGATGATATCGATGATGACATCATCATTACGCATCTCTGAACAAATATTCGCTCTGAATTGCAGGTGCGTTCATTGACTTTTTTGGCACGAGTTTCGGCACACGAGAATTCGTCCGCTTGATCGTTCGTTCGCTTTTTTTTCGCTCAGACAGCAATGAATAAATGATTAAATCCAGTTCGAAAATGCATTCCAAGTGTTAAGACAAGCTTAAAATTAAATACCATAAATCAACGTCAAAGTTCAAGGCAAATGAAATTTATTTTTAAACATCCTTCTTAAATTTCAGTTCCGATGATCGATATTCTCAAATTTTGCACTTAAATCAAATTGTCTCTTTTGTTAAATTAAATTATTGCTAAATAAAACGAACAAAAAGTCAAATATTTCGTGTGAATGTCTGATTAATAGTAAATACGAAACATGAAACGTATTATCTTTTTTTTTTGCAATTTGTTTTGGTTTTGAAAAACTCTGAAGCACCTTTTCATTTAGTCTTGAGAAGTTGAAAATGAACAAAAAAAGAGGTCTCGCATTGAGTTGCGAGACCTGAACGCGCTCATTCATCTTTGAACATAATTTCAAGTATGTTTCATTGCAGAGTACTTGCTGTGTACAGTTCTCTCTGGGGTCCTACAAGCACGATGAAAAGGCACACTGGAAAAGAGGCCTCGTTTTCGACCGACACCTACTTTATTCTTGGACGTCGAAAGCTCTATCAAGAGAATGTAATTTGGATGAAGAGAAGGTCCGTTTAGAACGAATCTAAGACTTTTTCTTCAATTTGACGAAACAATGTCTAGACGAATGGTGAATACTATTGGTCGGAAATTTTGTACCTGCATTATATTGCGATAAAAAAAGTATTACTGATGGTAATTCAGAAAATAGCAAGCAAAAAAAATATATTAAAACAATTTTAAAGACGAAGCATAAGAGATACATTACCGAAGCTTATGCAAACAAATTCATTTATACCACGGTATCATAGTTTTTTTAAGCATCATTGTCGAATCTCAGATCGTAGAGAGTGAAGCGCCGTGATTTCGCATTCAGATGCAAATGACGCTCTTCGATTCGTTTCCCATCCCCGTGTGAAGCAGAAAAAGCGCTGGGTAGACGAAAGATAGCGAAAAATGGATTTTTGTCGATCGAAAGATGAAAATCCTAGTGACAATGGATTCCGGATTGATTGATTGTTTTGTGTAATTATTGTCTTTTGACTTGGTCGTGTGCGTTAATTGACGAATTGTTCGTTTCACACCGCGAACTGCGAGACAAAATAGAAAGCGAACAAAGAATATTATATGTAAAATGACTTGATAAAGTATTAAAATTATAACGATTTTTACCGTTTTCCGACTGGTTTATTCAAATGAATTTAATGAAACATTACAATTACAAATCTTCAGTAATTTGTTAGTTTTTACTGACAAAGATTTCTAATTGTCATATTGTAATTAAATCAATTGAATAAAAAACAATATTGAAAATTATAAATATAATTGTTTAAACCGTATATTGTATAAATTATATCCAAAATATATAGACGTCGTTTAGTTAGCGTACACAATATATAATTATTTGATAAAATTTAGTACCATGTATAATTTGACGAATTTCACAACAAAATAATAATCTAATTTATATTAATAAAAAGATGTTTTTTAATTGAAAATAAACATTTTATTTAGATTGTCAATCCCATGTTAAAAAGTGATGCAAAACGTGAAAGAGAACAAAATATGGCACGTGATTGAAACCAGTTATTGTGTATATCAACTTCTTTTTGCATTTTAAGGGTTAAAGAGGAAAAGTGAAAAATGCCTGATTATATGTTGTATGAGATACTCTATCTTTCTCTGTCGCGCTTGAGACAGTCTCGAGATCGCAAAAACTCGTATAGTAAAGTCGGGGAATCCAGCGCCTGCCTCCCTCCAAGTCTATTTATACGCGACTGGTTATTTGCAAATAGTTAAGCATGCAACTCTATAAAACAAGTTTCGCGCAGGACGATTCCGAATGTCGTCTCTCTTTTAATTGAAGCTGCATAATTAACTCGTTTGACGCGAAAGTTTGACATTAGGCAAACGCTGAAACTGCGGCGCCCGCGAAATTCAGTTTCGAAGATAAATTTTCAAACGGAAACAACATTGCTCGTTGATTTAAAATAAAATCCAACCTGAAGCAATGGCAGAGAATGTTTTTCTCTTATAAGTCAATCGTAACGTCGGCGTGATTCCAAGAGATTTGCCAAGTTGTACGTTGAATCTCGTGAACTCAACGTGTATGTTAATTAATGTTAAATGTAATGCACAAGAATACTTTTTTCTTTTGAGAAAAGAACTATTGAATACATAAGATGCGAAGAAGTTCGTAATAGAAGTAAGACTACTGGGCGAGTTCCTTGTTGTTCTTTCCTTTCTCCATAAATAGAGATGTTCGCATTAAGAACATTAGATCGTCAATTATATTATCTGAACAATTATTTGTATTCCAGTGATAATTTAATTATAATTATATTATAATTTCGATCTATTATTATATTATTAATAATAATAATCAAAGCTTTAGAATTGTTGACTTCCAGTGTTATTAATATCATTTTTAATTTAATAACCGTAAATAAGTAATTGTTATTTTGAAATATGGAGTATTAGCTGTAGAAAGTTGCAGTAAAACCTCGTTTTAGTCATTCTTTTTCATTCTCATTTGCTCATATAAACATTTTGCTACTAAAACCAGGTTTTACTGTGATGATTATGCAATTATTTTACATTCTTATGAATGCAAATAATTAGTATTTAATTGTTTTAAATCAATTATAAAATGTTAGAAAATTCTCTGCTAGAGAAACTTTCTATTTCCATGTTGTTTTTTCATATTTTAGTTTGTTTATTGTAATTGTGAGTGTGTTTTGTGTTATTTACGATTCTGTTTTGTATATGCGATTTGTGAATGATGTATCATCATATAATTTTACTTATTTAATACATTGTTTTTGAGTAAATGATATCAAATATTTTTAGACATATTATATAGATACGTTTTGAGTTCAATTAAACGGTGCATATCCACTCAGAAGACAGTAATACTGTGTTTCTGGAGTTATTTACTTAAAGTAATGAACATTTATTACATAGTTAACGAATAATTTACCATAATTATAATTTGTTCAACGTCTTGAAGACCAGAAGGTTACTCCATGAATTATGTCAACGCTGGTGTATATAGTTGTGATAATCAATGCGGTGGTTTATTTTGATTATAAACTTATTGTTACTAAAATGTATTATTCATTTAGTTAAAATTATGTAATTTATCTAGTGCCATTCATTACAGGAATGGTTTAATTATTGTACAGAATTAAATAAATAAATATATATTTTATTGCAACTAGACATGAAATAGAACGGCTTATCTATTGACAACGATCGATATACCTTAGCCCATGTACAAACGATGACTATTTTAAGTTTTAGTCTTACATATTTGACTTAGCTTTAGTTTGATCACGATTTATTATTCAAAACAATATATATGTATTTAAAATTGAACAGATGATTGTAACTTCGATTTCATACTTCATTGTATAAGTATTTCATTACTGTTATTTTATTGTATTTCATTGATTATGTTAAAATAAATTTGGTTTTTAAACGAATTTGTATATATAGAAGAATTTTAATTCACTTACCTCATGATTATCTTGCATCAAATTAAAAATTTAATTTCATGCATATTGTACGTAAACATTTTATAATAAAAACTAATAAGATAGAATATTATCATTTAATAAAAAGTGGACAAGAAATAGATTTTTAATTTAACAAATGCAACAAAATTATAATTTATTTTCATTCGTGATTACAGGTTTTAAAGGAAATTGACGAAAAATATTACAAATAATATCTACTTTATTTTATACATTAAATATATTTCACAATCGAACACTTTTGATGATGGGAGTTTTATGATGAGATTTCCCATGCGTCGTCTTGCAAATTTATAATGGTTAAACAGAATTGTGTTATTAATTGTTGCTGTAATTCGTTCAAGTTGAAACAATCTAATTAAAGTTATATCTGGAAGTGTGTGATTAAAAATTGCGCGACGCCGGAAAAATCCGCTCTTAGAAGATAATTGTATCTGAAATCTTATAAATAGTTAATTTTTAATTTTTCAGCCTTTCATTGATTTATACTATACAAATACAGCAGCTCTTAGAAACTAAAAGTATGGCTTTGCAAGATCGTCAAACATATAAATTTATTTATTTGCGACTTTTGAGCATGAACATAAAGGCCGAGCTGAGTTGGAAACTGGAAGGGTTTCAATCTTCCGGCATGACATCTCGACCCGGTCGGCGTTCGAGTTCCTTTGAAAATCTTGACTAATGTATTTCAGGTGCTCGCGTTTCGTGGTCTTTTTCAGAAAGGGAAACTTGCGAGTCGGACGAAATTCAGACACATACTTCTCGCTTGCAGAAACGCACAACAATTAGCTCGTCAAATTTCTTCCAACGCCTTAAATATTATAATAATTCTAATTTATATTTTCTCAGCTCATTATTAACCTTGGAATCAGTTAACAAATTTTTATATATCAATTTTTGCATGCGTGAAGTATTATTTTCCATTTCAAAAAGTTAACGATCCATCCTCGATCTTTTCAACGCTTACATTATCAGACTTGAAAATCGCAATTAAAAATTAATTAAATTATTTACAAAATAACACAATGGGTATAAATACACCAATTTAGTAGCCAAACTCCAAAGAATAATTAATTGTTTTGCATTAGTTGGATTTTTGGATTAATACAATAAACTTAATCACAAACTATTTTTCGCAAGGTACAATTACTTTTGTACAACAAAACCTTAGCTAGATAATAGTTAATCATCACAGGTTCGAGATCAGGTATCAGGATGTGACTACCAAATTTAATTATCGCTTGGTTGGATCGTGTGACATCGCGTATGCTATTTCCAAAACGACTATTGTCAATGATTTCATTTAAATAGTTTTATCTTTGAGGAACTGTTGAATTTTTGTTTAGTACATTGTAAATTATATATTACGGACGGTTGTTTTTGTTAACAAATTCGAATACAGTGGCATTTTTCTTTTGATATCGTTTTAGAAATAGCATTGCAATTTCGCTCGAATTCATAACAAGGCGCAAAGGAAGAAAATTATTATAAGAAACTAAATTTCTTCGTTAAAGTGACCGAAAAGAAATAGGTGCCACACGTGCAATTATTTTTATTCATTTAATATAGTTAAACAGTCTTTAGTTATTTTTTTTACTTAAAAAAATCATTCTTCACGCATGTACAGCCATACAGAACAATCGTTTCAAGAACTAAAGCTACCATTAGCAAACGATGCTCTCTAATATGACTTTACGTTACTCCATACAGACTTCGAAGAGCTTGTTTCAAAAACCAGAGCGAGAGCGGGTTCAAATAGCCCCACTAATTGATAATATATGTACGTTATCTTTGCATAATCAAAACTGTTGAACACTTTCAGGAATTGTATTTTTTTTATAACCTTCCTCCATATACCTTAATTACAAAATTATTTTTTTTTCTCTTTACGAACGTCGGTCTGCAATTATTTTTATAATATACTTTCCACTTTAATGTTCAAAATGTCATTTATCAAAAAATACACGCTTTTCGTTTGAGAAAAGAAAACCATCCTCCAAAACATCAGTATCATATATTTCAGTTTTTTCGTCTGAGATATTGAAAGTATTTGTTATTTACACGAACGAAACTGGACAGAATCTTTTTTTTTTAATTCCGAAAAACTTGTATCAGGAGCAAACAAATTTTAAATGTAAGCAATTTCAGTTTCGTTTTTACAGATATGTTTGCTTATATTCATTTTATCATATATATTGATATTATGAATTACAATAGTTTTATAGTTTTTTATTCTACAATTAAGAATTTTGTAATGATTAAATTTTTCGTTTGAAAATAAAATTTTGATTATAAACGAAATAAATTAACCTGGACTTACATAAAATGCAGTCAACTACACAGTAAGTACTCAGTTTAGAAAATCGAAAATAATCGTACGTTTAAATGCATGAAAAAATGTGCTGTTAGCTATATATATGATTATTCCTATAGTCGCAAAACGAAACTGAAAAATTTCTTAATGTTTACAATTATATTCCCTGAATCGTATAATTATGATGAAAAAAGTTAAATTGCCCAGTTCCGTGCACGACGATCGAACCAAATGACCGCAATTTTGCTGGTTTTGAAGTGATGATAGAATACAAAAACTGTAAGAAATAAGCTCTTCAATTTTCTCTCAAATGAAACTGGCGATTATTTAGAATCCTGCGGTTATATTAATGTGTATTTGAATGATAATTTGAGAACTAGTTAAGGAGTTTCAGATACAAAGCTCAATGTGGAAAGAATCTGAAATGAATTCGAGAAAATACTGTTATTTATTGATGATAGAAGGGAAAGTAAATATCATCTTTCTACGAATTTTGCGGTCGTCACTAACGATGAAGACACATTACGCGGAACTCCGATTTATATTATGTAAGTTAATTCTATTTAACATTATTATGTTACGTAGGTTTTCTTTTCAAAACGTACATACCCTTACACACGCATACGCAAATGTACGCACACGCATTCATACATTTCCTCCTCCAGTTTTTCATTATTTTCTTTTGCAATTTTTCAGAATTATGTTTGCTCTTAATCGAAAAGCTGCGAGTATTTACGAGCGCTGTACAGCTATCTACAAATATAAAGTACTCGTGAGATTTTACAAATGCTAACGAGTTATAAAAAGAACACGAAAAAGAAAAGATTGAAAGTTACATTGGTGAAAATAAACGGCAAATGCGTACAATTTCGGCTTTATGATTTGTTATTATTATAATTGTTATTATCATTATTTTATAACGCGAACGTCAAATTGATATATCGTTTGTGGAGGTTAAATTGGACGCTCGAAGGAAAGACGGTCATTTATAAAATGAATAAATATTTCGCTAAAGGTCAGGTACACAAATCGACGAGATTAAACATAATCATCACTAAAAATTAAATCACTAAATTTCTAGTCACTATATATATAAAAAACAGAGAATGATGGTTTCTGATTTTGACATGGTTTACTTTACTAAGTCTGCTTAAGGAAACTGTAATGCTGCCTAATATGAAAGACACCGAAAAAAGTATCTAACACAAACTAATGTTCTGTTTAAAACGTGTTTTATCGTAATTTTATGTTAACTTTGTTCAATGTCCAGAATAATCATAAGGATTTTTCCCTGCGTGATCTAGAATACGGAAGACAGTAAGTTGATTCTGAATGGAATTAGAATTGCATACATGACTGCGGCTTACTATGCAACACGATGAAACAATAATGATAGAAACCATTTTGGTTTAACTCTTACAAATATAAGAAATAGATAGATGACGAATATTTGATAATGTGTTTGTTGTACTTGCTGGCTTGCTTTGATTATTTAACTTAAACTTGAATTAATTAGCACGAAAAGCAATTCAATTTTGCTGCAAATTCAGACAAATCACAGCATCAAATATTCTTTCTATTAATCGCAAAAAAATTTCACGCAGACAAAATTTTTTCCGATGAACCAATCGACGGAGAAATCTACTTTCCTAAGAATGACTAGTTAATCTATTTTTATTCTGAAATAACTTTTCTGTAGTTTTCCATTTATTATTTTATGTTCTTATTTGCTTCTTCTGTATTTAGCTAATTACTCCTCCTAATGTTGCTATGTCTCTGATCAACTTCATTTGCAAAATGTATTTGTTTGATGATGGTTCAAGATAGTTGTCGGCGTCGGAAATATTGTAACAAAATACTTCTCCAAACGTTGTGAACAGTCTCTGAAATAAAAATCCAACAATTTCAATAAGTCATGAGACGTATTATAAAATTGTTTGTATTAAGTATAACGTATTTTATTTATTTTAAAGATAATCATTAATGTAGCTAACCTTGGATACATTGTGTGACAAACATTCAAAAACCTGTCCGTTTATTGTTACTATCTTTATTGTTAAGGCGCCTCTCCGCACGGCTGGATGCCTTGAGAAAACTTGTGTCCATACAATTCGTACGATATAAGGCCCCCTTAAGTTCCTAGTTCTGGGTCTTCATCCGTGAACACACTTGAGTAGTAAACACTCCTCCAGTAAATCTTTTCAAGTAGGATAATAATAATAATAATTATTATTTGTACAATAATAAAAAGAAGTACTATAATTTTTGGAAATGTTTAAAAAATGTCTTATTTTCCGTGTATTCATACAATATTCATATACATTATTCTTAAATATACTCATACATAACGCTAGACATGGTAGCTTTAAAATTTGACATTTATTGAAACATTCCCATCCCACTAACTGCTCTCACAGTGCGTTTGTCACGGTTTAAAATATAAAATCGTACACAATAACCCAATCAATCAATACTAATTGTAGTCGACGATCGATCATAAAGGATTCATTATATTTTGAATAACAAAGGTAGTTCATTTTATCATTTTGAATATTATCAGACACGTATCGAACGATCTCGATTCAACTTTACAATTTGCGAATTACAACGCTCATTCGCAAAAATATTCCGTATATACAACTATCAGGCAATTGTACAAATCAAGATATCCTGATTTAAAAAAAGGAATAATACTTTTGATCACTAGTTTGATTTCGAATAAGCTTTAAGTATACTTATTCCGTTGGTATTACATAGATTTAAAGTTAACTATCGAATTGAACGCTCTATTTTCATGTACACAACTTACATTTTGTGCTAACTTTTTTGAGTGCTTTTTTACAATTACAATTACAAAAAGGTTTTTACAATAAACTAGGACAAAGACTTAACTCTTTGGTTTTTTTTATTTGCTTAATTATTTCATGTTACAACTATACAATTTAAGATAGATTTCAAAAATCAAAAGATAATTTGTGTACATGTTTTTTTTAGTAATATATCATAGATTAACTATCAGAAATTTGCTTAATACAGAATTGTCGATGACATAACGTTTAAACATAACTACTTTAGATTATTAATGTTGAATACGATATTTACAAATACGAGGTAATGTGCAAAAGAAATTTACATTTTTTTCTAAGATTTAAAGAATAGCAAAGTCGGCGATTGAAGCGTAACGTATGGTTAGAGGGGTATTTTTGATCATAAGCAAGACCAATCAACGAAATGACACTGAAGTTTGGAATGAATATAAAAAAAATGCTACTGCAAAATAAATTTACATTTCAATATTGCATTCTTATTTTGTATATAACGATATTTTATTATAATCTAAACATTAATTAGTTTCAGTGTCATTTCAAATTATCATGAAACTTCGAGTCCTTTTGCGAACTTATCAGAAGTGACTCTTGACATGCAAGTCGTAAAATTAAAAAAAAATTCAAAAACAAATTCTCTTGTTTAGATCCTTCAATTGAGGATGTGTATCTGTATTTGACGGAAACTTTCGTCATCCCAAAAATTGCTCGCAATGGATCATCGTGTACTTTTCCTTCGACGCTTTGTCATGTTCGATGAAAGGTAATCTTCTTCGGAAGATTCTGAGTATGCGTAATCAATCTTCGGCAAGTTTCTTTTTGAAATTCGTGCAGAAGTTCTGACTTCATTGACCGAAGTTTTTGCAGTTTTTTTTCCTCGCGATGTACTTTTCTTTTTGCTCGATGTT
Source organism: Gryon sp. ZL-2020 (assembly GCA_022817425.1). Taxonomy (NCBI): domain Eukaryota; kingdom Metazoa; phylum Arthropoda; class Insecta; order Hymenoptera; family Scelionidae; genus Gryon; species Gryon sp. ZL-2020. The sequence continues at coordinate 7,176 of JABFPJ010000123.1, read as the reverse complement.
TTCTTTGGTTTTTCAATAGGTGCTACTGATGGAACAATATTAGTAGCTGGCGGTTCAAGATTACGTGGAACCCAAGTTTTATGGTTCACTTGGACGACAGGAAGACTGTTTGATACAGACTGGATGTTGTTTAAAATCATGGGTTCAACATTATGAGGAACCCAGGATCTAGTATTTAAATGGACGACTGATTGACTGTTCGGAACAGAAGGGATTTTGTTTTGAATTGAAGGTTCTATTTTATGTTGAACCCAAGGTTGATGGCTATAATGGACGACTGGCTGATTGCTAATGTGGACGAAAGGTTGGCCGTTAACCTGCACATTGGAATACAGATTCTTCTGGACACTCGATTCATTTATTCGTTTCAACGCTAACTCAGCTTCATTATCTTGCAATTCTGCTTCCGGTACTTTGTTCTTTATCTTACTGTCAAACCTTAACCTTTTCTTAAACGGTAACTTACTTGCACTTTCGTGCGATATTATATCTTCTTTGACGCTGTCATTAGAAATATCATCCGCTGGACACTCTCGTTTCGTCGGACCATCTGACACTCTCTCATAAGTAACTCTCTCGTAAGTAGCCTCTTCAAACTTATTGAATTTAGCCGTGTCAAATGCAATCATCTCATAAGCAACTTTTTCCAATAAAGCTTTGTCATGTAATGGTAAAAATCGTAATGCTGCTTCTAATGTTTTTATCTCATAACCATTTTCCATCATATTTACATTACCGTTCATTCGTAATAAATTATTTCCTTGTCTTGGTAGGCAATAACATTGTCGACAGTAAGTTGCTACTTCATATGTACAAGAGGAACAAGCTACAAAGCGGGAAGCATTTGCTGTTTTCGGAGGACTCATACCGCATGATTTGCAAATGTGTTGGCAGGATAAGCAAACCTTCGAAGTATTTGAGTAGCTACAAGTATTCTTTTCTTGCGAATAATCTTCTCTCGACACATGATCGTTCATTTCTTCATCGCCATCGGTTTTAGTGTCAACTGCTTTATTTATAATATACAAGTTACTGTGTGGAAATTTCGGTCGCAAAACCACAGTTTCGCCGTTTAAAATAGCATTAGGAGCGTCTGTACCAACTTCATTTAGTCGTTCCACTTCATACAACGCATTAGGACAGGCATTTTCCATTCCATTTTCCATTAGTGGTACCGTTTCCAGTAGCACTTCGTGCTTCATCTCTTGCATCGGAACTCCCTTTTCTGTTAAATCGGCGTAATCTTTAACCTTTATTATATTATTAACATTTTCTATATTAATGCGACTCGCTGTTTGAGATACACTGGCCAGCAAAAGTAAGCCGTCTAAATTTTCTGCCGGTTCTGCGGATGATTTTGCTGCAATTTTTTGGTGAGATCTACATGAATTTCTTTCAACTCGTGTTGCAGGAGTGGATTGAGTTTCCATTGTACTCTGCGACGTATTCCATATCTTCATTGATGATTTATTATCTTCAGTTTTACCCTTTGGAACGGAGATTTGAATTACGGTTGATTTAAGAGGACTCTTGAATGTTGTAATAGTAGTTTTATCTTCATTCGTTGAAAGTGGGCTAACATTTGCGGGAGCTGCAAAAATACTTTTATCTTCAACTGTTGTGCTTTTATCTTCAGGAAGTGTCGTAGTTTTATCTTCAAGTGGAGTGAGAATATCTTCTTTGATGAGTGGAGTAGTAGTGGGCTCAACTTCAACCGTCGAAACTGTTTCAACTTTAACTTTTAGAGTAATATCTTCAGTGACGACATTTGGAGAAACAACTTCAATTTCATTTCTCGGCTGATGATCTTCGATCTTCGGAGGAGTAACATTAATTTGGACTGCTACAGCATCTTCGATTTCAATTACTGGATGACTATCTTCAGCTTTGTGCGCTAAAATTACACTTTTATCTTCAGACGTTGTTGTTTGATGAGAATCTTCGGAATTAGTAGGACGATATTTTGTTTCAATTAATTTAAACGTGTCAGTGAGTTTATCCTGTAGTGGAATATCAGATGAAAAAGTCCAGATTGGAGAACTGATTTTTTTCACCGTTTGTTCTTGAAGATTATCGCTTGTTAAATCGATTACAAGAATTTCACCATTATTTGGCACTTTACTTTTACAAAGATTACTTTTATCAAATTTAGAACATTTAGAATTAACATCAATAACTTTATCATTTGAAATTTTATCATTTAAACACAAATTATTATTTTTTGTATTAGAATTGTTAATTTTATTTTTAATGTTATCTTCGGTATTTATTACCTAGAAAATACGTTTAAAATGTTAAATTAAATTTTGATTCATATTATATCATAAAAATCGTGAATTATTAACTGCAGTTTTAATCGTCAGTTTTTAATTTTTCAACTTATCATTTGTGAATTAAGTGACATTGGAATATTATGACGAAGTACTTTATAGAATTTTAATTTTCCAACATCATTAATACGATAAGTTTGACATTACAGTAAAAAACTGCACTTATTTCTAATACGATTTTAAAAAATATATTGCGAGTGTTGAACATCGTACTAGCACCGAAACATCGTTCGATTAAACGTTATATTGTTGAAAATATTTATCCTTTTCGACAATAATTTGATCCTGACAATTTAAAGAAACATAGAATCAAAATTAATCAAAAACTGTTCAACGAAATTTGAATAACAAAAATTCTGTAAATTGAAAGAAATAATCATACATATAAAGAAAATAGAATGGAAACATTGAAAGTATGAATAGAAATATTTTTTTCAAATGAAAAACTTTCATTCGATATATTTCATGCACGAAATTTGTATTTCTCAAGATAGTCAAATCTCATATCTTGTGTGCAATGGCTTGTACATTTCACTTTACAGCAATTTTGAAATATCTATTTTCAGAACTAATATTATAAATTTTAATTCAATTTTACAATTGTTTCCAATTTATTTTCTTTATTTGTATTAAACAATAGAAATCTAATTTCCAAATAATTAATTATTTATAATTAAAATCTGTTAAAATAGAAAATAAATATACTTTTTCATCATTGACTGGAGCAGAGTTTTCTTCATTCTTAATTTCTTCCTCTTCATGAGGCTCAGTCTCGAAGTTGTTTTCTTCAATTATCCTCCATTTGTCTAAAAATTGTTGACAGGACTTCTTTACATCAAACTCATGCTGTATAAGGACTTCCGTGGTTTGCTCGCCAGGTGGAAATACGTCTTTAAAAAATGTTAATACATCAGTTGGCAACTTTTCTCCAAGGACAAGCCTTGCATTCGAAATTATGAAGGTTTTGAATTTGTTCTCCTTAATAATATCCAACCATACACGACTAACAAGGAAGAATGGAACATATATATCGACGCATATCGGACGCCTACTTATCTCGTCCAGAACTTTTCTGAAAGTTAATTCAATGGAATTAATTTAATTTAATTATATAGTTTCAACAATCTGCATTACATAGAAAATTGAATTGACAAATTAATCAATGATTAATGTATTTTCAAAACTGTGATAAACATATTGCAAAAACTTACAACAAAATAAGATTTATAATTTCACTATGGTCATTTGTCATACAACGAAGTTTTAACAAGGTGTGAAGTACATATTCCGCTTGATCATCTGCAATAAAAGAAAGTAACAAAATGTTTTTAATTCACAAGCCATTTAATATCATATATCAACTAAACAGTAAACGCTTATGAAAATCCAATTACTTTCATTCATGTATTACTGTCATATAAGTTGACATTAATAATAATTATAATCAAAAGCGTCAAGAGTCTCATTATATAAGTCTACTCCGCTTCAACATTCAATTAAGATACGTCAATGTATATTTAATAACACACAATATAACAATATTTATTCTTTCCTATATAAAATCTATTGTATTTACTATTGAGGAACATTATATGGAACATGGTGTGGTATGGAATATTCATTAACATTTAATTTTATTATGTCAATAATAAATAAATCAAATTGATACTGAAAACTGTACTCGTTCGGATGTAAATAAACTGTAATTAATTTCATGTCAAGATATTAAATACTGTAGAACGATTTGATTGAAATTAACATATTCCTATGATTATACATACATAACATTTATTAATTATAAATAATATATTTATAATTAATAATAATATAACAACATAATTAAATTCGATAATTAATCTAAATTTGTTATAGTTTTAGACAAATAATTTTACAAAACAAATTTTCTTCAATTCCGAGTTTATTTCTTATTATTATTTTTTATTAGTTTTATTATTAGTTTTAAATTTCATTTTCTTAATAATCAATTTCTCAAACAAATTTGTTTCGCTTTTTTTTAACTTTTTCTAATGCAGCAAGTATTTGCAAAAGGTGCGACTATTCCTGCATTTCTTGTATATTCATCAAAATTACATGGATTTTATTCCTCTCAATTCGAATTTCTTCTATGAAAGAAAAAGTTAAACATTACTCATTAAAATGTAATAAATCATATCAAAGGCTTCACGCCTGAAGAGCGCAAGTCATTTGATGTAGTAGTAAATAAAATATGAGTTTGTTGAGATACATGTTGATTACTTATGGATTTGCAATGTAAAATGTATACTAATGTTTATAATTAAATTGATGTAAATGTATTCAAACAGACTGTTCAATCAAAATGCACAATTGAATAATGAGATAATTGTTTTACAATCGTATCATTCGACTGATAAATATTATTGTACTTTTCGAAACGGCGTTTGTTATTTCAACTCGCTTTCGTATTAAATAGAATGAATATTCAAAAGATTGTATTTAATTAACTCCAAGAAATCAGCACCACAAACTGCAAATGCAAATCAGGATGATCCAAATTCTCAGTTTCAATCATTAAATTTATTCGAGGAACAGAAATCATTGATATTAATAAATCCGATTAGTTGAAACTACAGTCTTATTTACATACCAAAGAAGAGATGAAGAAACGTCAGCACTCGATTTGTTAGACTTGCATTGCTTGTCTCGCTATTGGATAATATTTCTAGATCGATCAGAATCGCCACCATATCCGACATTTTTTCATAATATTCGTAAACACCTTGACTCTGAAAAACAAATGATTGCTTTTATTACATGCGAAAAAATTGTTTGAACGTTGAGTTTGTCATGCGAAACTGCGGTTAAGCAATTTGTAGTTAAAGAACTACAGTCACGAACGAAAGAGAACCGAGTGAAAGAATTTGCAGCTGGTAAAGTATCCGTCTTGACTGTGTACAAATTTAGAGCGATTTCAAGATAATCGTTTGCACGGCAATAGTTGGAATGATGATAAAACAAAAAGTGAATTGCATTTTATTTTACTTTTTAACTTTAATTAAATTAAGCAGCTATAAAAAGTTGTATTTAATTTTATGCTTTAGAGACGCGTCGTAAGTCAACAGCAATTTTTATATCCTAAGTTGGATCTTGTTTTATAATAAAACTGCAACATTCTATAGGCAAAAGTGGAAGTATTTATGTGACAATGTTCTGATTTATCAGCGTAACTTTATCGCTCAACGAAAGGGAAACTGTATTCGATTAAAATTTAATTATTGATGTTGCCGTGAAGCAGTTATAGATTTGCATAATTTTCATACTTGTTGCATTCTTACTCAACGAGTCGTTTGTTATATTCTATTGTACGTATAATCATTGTCAGCTAACATTTTTTGCTAACAAAAACTTTCATGATAGCTTCTTTAGATTGTTACAGCAATGTTTTTCATGACTTGCACAATGTTTTAAGCTAATGAATAAAAAAATGATTACTTTATTGCACTTTTTATATGTACAAATATTTATCCAATTTATACGATAAATTAAAAATAAATAATGTTGATCACACAATTATAAGATATTTCAATTTATTTATATGATAATAGTGTAACAAGTTTTTATTTGAAAAATCAAAGCTTAATAAAACATTGTTTTTTTACATTGAATCTGTTTATTTATATGACAAACGTTAATCGTATAGAATATTTGTAACAAAAAGAATATTTTTTCACGTAAAAGAAAAAAAAACATTTGTTTTATATAAAATAATTGCTATCTATATTGCCACGTCAATTAAAATATATTCAATAACTCAATATTTTTGCAGTTAGAAATTCGTGTGTATAAGCAAAATAACACACTGAGAGAAGAGTTGTAGTTAAATATACTAAACGCATTTAGTACCTACTTTATAGTAAATGGAACTAATTGGATAGTATAATTTACTAATATAAATAGTAGGTTTAACTAAACGCTATTAAGTTATTATAGTATATTTTACTATTCTGAATAGTAGATCGAGAATACAAATAGAAAAGTAAAATATACTTAACAGTTTAGTAAAACTGCATGTTATCATTCTAGCAGTAAGAATAACTAAACGCATAGTCGTTAAATAAGATTATCCCCTCTTATCTCTTAAACAATGCACTATTGCATCATAGGAAAGCAAAATGCAAGGATAACGTACTTTCTTTTTCTCCAGTTTAATGTTTTGTCCACTGCGAGTGAGCACGTGGATTTTTAGTGTTTTTCCATTACAAGTGAGCACATTGTGAAAAGAGCACAAGTGAATCTTAATCGTGTATTTTTTGTCATAAATGGCCACGGTAATTGACAATATTACGCAATTGCTGTTTGTATGAGGTTTAGTCGAATATGCATACAAGTTAATGTTATCTAAGAAAACAAATTTTTTTCAGCGCCGTGTTTTATTGTATCCTGGGTGAAGTATACTGGCGTTATGTATCGTTTAGGTTTCTTTGTTGCTATAGATGTCGAACTGATAGTTTTATAGAATTTGGGTAAATTAAAGGAATATTTATAAACGATAAAAGTCTCATCTGCTTTCATGTACAATTGATGACGACAAAATTATTTTGTGATAATTTGCATGCATATAAAATATGTTCAACAGAAGAAGAACGATGTCTCGTAAGCACAGATTTACCGAGCCTCTTAATTTATCATCATAAATTTAGTTTTAATTCATCATAAATTTGAATCAGATCAGGAGTTTATACACTGACAAAAGTAAGCCTATAAAAATTATCATCTTTCTGACAAAATAGGGATATACTTGTAAAAAACCAAAAAATTATCATCTTTTCTGATAAATATATTCGTTTTTATGAAAATAATTCTCAAG
>JABFPJ010000122.1:0-62906 GCA_022817425.1 Gryon sp. ZL-2020 | reverse complement strand
TTTGAACGGGTAAAATTGTATTTTCATATTTCATATTGATAATTATTATACAACTAAGAAATACTACTAATATAAAATTTAAGGTATGATAGCTGAAATGTGCTAGAAGTATATACGTAGTGTTGTCTCAGTTAGTAAAAAGCTGGGGGTGCGGTGCATTCATGTGTTATGTGACTCATCCAGGTTTATGTACTCGAAAGGGATGAAGGGATTGCAAGATTGCCCTTTGCATACAATTCGCAAAAAAAATATATATGTGTATATATTATAGCTTTCGGTTCATTTTCAACGTCTGCATGTTCCTCGTCTAAAGATAGAAATTAGATTAGATGTCTCCCATGGTATCGATTATTGAGATAAGCAGATCTAAAGTAACCTTTCCATATTCTTCCTTATACCGAAAAGCAAGTATTCCCTTTTGGTATCCTATTTCGTCTAGAATATATGAATAAGATAAGATTCTCGATCCAGCAAACATAAATCAACGAGATATTTTCGATTTTCAAAGTTGATTTTTGTATATTGCTATGTTTTTGACAAATACCCATTTCAAGTGAAGATATAGTACGTTCTATATTTATATTTTTTTTTATACTTGACTTTCTTTTTGTCATTTCCTTCACCTTCTTTACAGATCGATAATGTCAATTGTTTATTAAATATGGTCATCAACTTCCGCGTTCATCCTCCCGTTTCCTCTACGTATAATTTCCCTTCTATAAATCAGGATTCGTGTATAACACTTGTGGGATCATTGTATTATGATGAATGTGTGATTGTCTAATATAAATGAGACACACGCATCGTATATCACTGGAAGCTTAATCATATCTTTGACAATTCAATTACTACTTTATTAAGAGACAAAACCAAAAAATACATATCTTCAACTAAGATACTTATTTGTACTGTTTTGTTTTAGCATTGTTTGAATACAGAAAAGAAGAGAGAGAGACAGAAACAGAAACAGTGTACAAACTAAACGTAATTCGTTGATTTTGTTTGATAATAATCTGAAATAACAGCGAAATGATGATGTGCAGATGATGGCAGTGCAAACGAAGAAGTTCGACGGCATTAAAACACAATCCCCTGAGGGAATTGCTGTGAACACCATAACAATGGCGTGGATGATAATGCACTCCGCTGTTCCTGCCGGTTGGCTCTTTGTGGGATATATAAGCGAACCGAGACCGCCATTTTTGAGCATGCGCCCAATAAAGGTGCGACAGTCTTCCGAACGTTGTTTATGTTGACGACACCTAGCATCAACGACAATAGTACATATACGAATCATAAACGCGAGGTATTTGATAACATGATTTCACTGCAGCCAACGATAAATTTCCTATGTGTTTTTAAGAAACCAAAAAAATGCAAAAGTACCAATTTTGGGAAATAAGCAATTGTTGAATAAACAGCAATTTTTTAAACAATGATAATTTTATATAATTTGAAGTATCAGAAGCAGAATAAAAAAAGTTAGAGTAAATTTGCGAGTATTATAATAAAAGAAAATATTGAGAGAGGAAAAAAATGGGAACAAAGTGAGGGATCTCATTGAAATATCTAACATTTTTTGCTATGCAAGGCAATGGTTCATAGGTATGCAGTGGCGTGTGGAATGTTGAAGCTTAATCTATGCTTGGCGCTTTAAAGCAACGATAGAAACGGAAGGGCACGCAGTATTCCGGGTTGCGGTTTGCAAGTTATAAATTAACGTAACAATCGGGGTTAGTACAGGCACCCTTGGAAAACGGATCCGGTTCACCAGAGTGCTTAACCTCATTATGTTCCTGTCCGAATATATATATATATATATACTATATGTATGTATAGCATAACTTTTGTTCTACAACTTTGTGTGAAATAATGTCGCACTTGCTGTAGCACTATCTTTCTTTCACATCTGATAATCGAAGTTCATGTTCTCGTGTTAATGTCACTTACTATTGTGTTTCGAAGCTACCTAATTGACCAAGGGACTGGAAGTTGAACAACGAATACAAAACAAGCACTTTCTCATTAATCTTCGTATACCTACTAGCTATAACGGAGATGAAAGAGAAAAAAAAAGTTACGCAAATAGATTAGAACTATACTATTCGATCAAATTTCCATCAATTTATTTATAAAAATTGACTTGTATGCTGATATGTTGGATTGTTTATCTATATATATTCAATTAATAATTTGAATTAAAAAATACGTTTAAGAAAGTCACCCCAATTGAACATTTTTATAGAACTTTAAGTTTGAACTCACTCACCTATTCTTTTCTAGCTCGTTATGAGTCGTCCTGTAAACAAATTTGAGTTTGCAATTAATATAAGAAAGTTGATTCTGTTATTTGTTTCGTAATTAAAATATAATTTCAAATGTTTATGTACATATAGAATTATAATTTTGAAATAAATATGCTAACCTGTTTCCCTGGGATTTCTTCGATTTAGCTCGTTTAATATTCGTGCGCATATCATCGGGTATAGGCATTGTTGATGCGTAGCCATGTTCAGCTTCTGTGAACACAAACATGAATAATTTATTAGCATACGCTTTTCGCAGTTGAAATTAAAATTATTTTTCATATTTTTATTAATGAGCACAAAGCAATGTTTCATTGAATTGATCAAATCTTATCAACCTTGTATTTAAGCTATTATGCTTTGTCTGTTTTTTCATTACAATGCGTTTATTTCACTTCAAGTTTTCGCTTGGATTTATCAATTGTACGTATTTTTATTTGATTGCTTTTTATTTCATAATGCAATATATATTTCAGTGTATTAAAAATATGATGAAATTAATCATCATTACGTATATTGAATACTTATATGTAATCGTTTTGGACTCTTAAAGTAATTACTTATACAAAGGAAACACTTTAATTGACGACATTGTGGTTCGATCGCTGATGTTATTAAAGAGTGAGTTTACGTATTAGAAACACATTTAAAGATCCAATTAAACGTTATATATATTCGACAAATAATGGCGCCATTATTCACAATTAAGGTTGTACAATCACAATCCAAAAAAAGCTAATCATTATAGTAAAGAGCCACTATTATAGTAATAAAGCAATAAATAATTCTTATAAAATGTATTTTTATTTGAAAATCTTATTTTTCTCTAATTTTATATGCAGTTTACAGTAGTATATTTTTCAAAATTTATTATTAAAACAAATATTAATTCATAGTTTAATTAAATTGTTTAATTGAACTAAATATAAACAGCCTTCAGTTATGAGAACGTTATTCCTGTGCGAAATATTCTTGAAATAAAATAAAAAATATAAATATTATATAACAAAATAAACAATAAAATTCGAGCAACTGGATTATTTTTATCTTCATTTGACTAAAATGGAAAATAAAATAATAAATTCGAAATAAATACACAAAAAATTATCATGAATAAAAGCGATAAAAAGTTTCATCATTAAATTTAGTAGATATATTTAAATGCACATTTTTAAATGAAGCAATCATATACGTATTCCTTATCAAAACATATGTTTCTAAAAACATAATATTTAAAGATAATTATCTTATATCTAAAATTTAATCATCGGTCGGAATTAGAATTGTCATAATCTAAAAATACGCAAAATTTTGTTGCCATTGATATGAAAATGTCACTAAGTGAATGAGTAGCATTTTTTTTTCTTTCGAGGTCACATAATAAATTTATTTTTACTGAGTGAATGACCCGATAATAAAAACCTTAACCTACGTCAATGTTGTTTTTAGCCGAAAAAAGAACTGACTAAGTTATCCAAATCTAAATTTTAAAACATTTCTTTATTGTTTTCCTTTTCATTTGATGAAATTTCAATTTCCTTCATTGATTTCAAGTCGAATAATTTACACTCTTTAAAAATATTAAAACTGATTTTTGTTCATACATTTGCGAGTGTAAGAATTTATATACAATGTTAAACATGTGGAAATATAGTGTTTATCATGCAATGTAGGTAGAAGTCATAAGTACAAACGCGTGCTTTTCTTACAAAACTCATAGTTTGGTATATAAATATAAATGGCGAAGCATTATTTTTTTCATCATCCCATTTTTTCTCACGTATTTTAATCAAATTTTATTTTATTAAAAAAATTGTTCATGCCTTGAACGAGATTTTATTAAAAAAATTGATAATCTCTTTACTAAATATTTTATTATATGTCAAATTAAAAATGATAACGAATTACTAGCTAAGTAATGCGTAACTGAAATTTCAATGTCAACTTAAACTGTGTTGAATGAGGTTAAACGAATTTGCACCGTTAACAAAATCCATACGAAATACTTATGTGCATGTATATGTGTGAGCATCATGATCATTATGCGTAATAAAAATGTCATACATTTATCGATTGATTATTTGAATCTGTTAAATAATTTATTCAGGTCCAATGTTTAAAATGTATAAATGTTTAATGACGTGTAAAAGTATCATACTTGTTAATCATACTTTAAAATAGATTAGTGTTATATTTTATTGGAAATTTTGTAGATACGTAGATAGGATGATAAATTTTTATTTTTTAAATAAAAAAAATGTTAAATATTCCAGATTTGAACTCAATTTGAACACACTGTCTTATTAAACAGTGAAATTTTTCTACTGAAAGGCAAATTTTATAATACGAACTACATTATACACTCAACTTCCTCATAATGCAAAAATTTGGAACCGGAAACAATCTCTTATTGCAACCATACCAATCAACAGTTTAATTTGATCACTTTGAGTAATGCCAACATAAGAAAATTTAAATTGAAGTAATGTTTTTATTATAAACTACGTTATCTTTAATTTTTTATGTTTTAATATATAGAATAACATATAAAACAGTTTAAAAAGGATTAAAAAAGTTAAAAATTAAATATTATTATTATCTGAAAAAAATAATAATTTGAAATCCATTATTTTTAATTTCGCGCCAAAAGTTTCTACACTTCATCAGTTGCATTATCGGAACAGATTTCGTTTCAATATCAGATCGGTTGCAATTTTAGGTGTTGCTATAAGAAGAAGTCGAGTGTATAATTTAATAATAATTACAATTTGTTTTGCATATAATTCCATTAAGTATTTATTATATAACAATAAGACTTAAAAACAATGCATGTAACTGAAAATAAATTGATATTTCTTGAGAATCGTTGAACTTCTTTTATACAAAATATGTGCCAGCCATAATTGCTTATTTTATTGCTCCAACTTACACAACCTGGTGTCGAGTAGTTCACTGAGTTTCACTCAGTTCATGCACCAGAACATGTGTTTCATTGTAAAACCGGTAAGATGCGAATGAGCTACTCGACGCCGAGTTGGAGATAGGCTCAAGTAATAAAATAAGCTATAAACTCTTTCAGTTATTTATAACAGAATTATTTATTATATTTAAATATTTATACAAAATAAGATTGAAATTATAAAAGACACAAAGTAAAATAAAAAATGGGTACATTTGTAATCTGTATTGATAATTCAATTAAAAGATTATTGTTGCAGAAAAAAGCATTCACTTTAATGGAAGTAATTTTAATTTCACTGATAAAATCTTATCGCGGGGTTAATTTATCGTTAATTCGATTACGTTTTAAAATGAATACGTTCAATAAACATTGTAATATGATGTATTATTAATACACTTTGATAATGTAAACGTACATGTTACTCGTTTAAATATTATTTATCATTTTTATAAATAACATATTGTTTTTATAGATTGTTTTTACTTCGAATCAAATGACTGTTTCTTGACAATTATTATCAATGTCTGATTTCACCGAAAAACAGACATTTTTCAGACTCATTTCTCAATAGCTGTCGACGCTACAATATATATTTTGTACGAAATATGTAGATTTCTTCATGATTTATTCAGATATGCATTTACTCACTTTTTTCTTAAATCAAAATATATTGCATTTTCTGGCAAACTATTATATACTTTAAATAAAAAATAATATAAAATTTTGTTCTTCAACATTTTGTTCATATTTTTAGCTAGTTGAATTAATTGATTTGTTGGAAATGTAAATTTTAATGATAAATTATATATATTTATGTTCTGTATATTTCAATATAAATTTCGTTCGATTTAAAACAGGTTTCATTGTTAAACGTAGTTGATTGTATTAACCTCAATCCGGTTTTCGCAGGTAAAAATTGTGCTCAGTTTTGAATAAAAATACATTATAAAATGATACTTCTTGTTTTAATTTTGTAGAAAACTTAAAAAATGTTGAGGAAGTTCTGGTATTATCTAAAAAATGTTAATTATGATTTTAATTCAAAAAACTCAAAATCAAATATATCATCTAAATGTATTTTTCGATTTTGCCGATTTTGACGAACAAATGTATGAAATCTTATGGAGAAAGTATCTGCAAAACTAAAAATAAGTGTGTTCTTATGATTGGAATATCTTAAAATTTGAAGATGTTAAAAATACATTATAATCTTATGAGATGTAATATTTCAAGCAATTCTTCTTAATTAAATGTGAAATTTGAAATTAAAAAAAAAATAAATCAATTACAATTATTTTATGACATTGATGTAGTAATATGTTTGAATAGAAGATCATGCAATTCAAATAACTGAGTCATACAGAAATGTAAGTATGAAATATTTGTTTAAAATGATTCTATATTAAATAAATTATCCACAATCTATATTTAAATGAAAAATATAATATTTCATTTAAAATATATTAAAAGGGAATTTTTAATTCTTTAGTAATATATTTTAAAAAATCTTGTTTCAATTAAGTTCAGTTGTTTTGTAGTGATAAAACTTTCAATTAGATTGGAAATTCCAACACTCAATTTTACTTTTTTTACATAGTTTTTACATAACTGTCGTTATATGCTGTAAACAAATATAACATTTACAATAGCAGCTTTATAACATTTCATTATCAATGAAGGATATCTGAAGCTTCAAGATTTATAAATGAATATTCCCTTATTAACGTCATCCCGCGACATAACTTATCAATATCTTTAAGGTAGAATATATAATACAATTGTATTAATTTTATAAACAGTGACATAATAATTGCAATGTAGTATTAACAAAAAATATGGATGAAATTAATGAACATAATGCATTTGATATGAATGAACTTTATTGCCTACTTTATTTAAAATACAAATAAATATTATATGATTAATCATCAAGGTCTTATTAAGTATACAAAATATTTGGTACTACGCTGGACAACAGTATTGTCTATATTAGAGCCGTTTTATCTAAATTAGACAAGCAACAGTAAACATTCTGTTTGCCAATGTATTTTTAACCGTCTTATCTAAAATAATAACACAGTAGTCACACGATGACATAAAGAATCCTAATCCAATGGTCAATTAAACAATGCTTTGTGCTCAATACTCTGTCATTTCATTGAGAGAAAAAGCATGAATAAGTAAATAGTTTTCAACTTGAATGCAACATTGATTCTCCCAAGAAATCTATTTTGATTCTAGAATTCAAGTCAGTTAAGTTTTATATTTATAAACACCGTCAATTGTAAAAGATTAGTTACATGATTAGTATCTCAAAAGTTATTAAGAACAACGTCCTAAGTTCAATTCAAAAATCAAACGTGAGCTTTAACATTTTATTATCAATAGTATTACATCTTCATAAGAACTAGCTTAAAAAAATTGTGTATCATAAATACTTGTGAAAGATTTCAGAGCTAAAACTATCTTTGGAAGTACGATTTATACAACGAACATCTTGTACAGCAATCCATTATAGAGAAGTTTAATGATAATATCATTAACATTTGGTTAATGATATTATCACCAATTGTAATATTTTTTTTTATTCTTTATACATTAAAAAAATAATCTAAACTACACTGTAAATTATTTTTTTTATTAGCTACAGAGTTTGTTGTCCTACACGGAAAATTTTTGAGGCGACTAAGTGCGATCCAACTTTTTTGTATCAAAAATTGTAATTGTGCGACACGCATAAGCGCCTAGGATACTAAAGAGTCGTTTGCAAATAAACCTGCTTCGAAACGTGACGCTTTTGTGTATCGTCAAAATAAGACTTTTTAACCGATGCGGTTAAATCGTATACTGAGCAAGATGCAGTCGCCTCAAACATTTACAGTGTATACTGATTTGTCATCGAACCGTTTTTAGTCATTATCGGTGATTTAATTAAGTAATTCTTGTATAATCTGTTAATTCATATAAATTTAATATTGTTAAGTGTGCGTATCCATTAATGAGAGATTAAAAAAAAATAAACATTAGTCAAATGTTCATGTTATTCTTTTTTACAAACATGTGCAGTCACGTGAAATTTAAGAGTGAGATTGATAGAAGCATTTTGCAACTAAACAACCTCGTTGAAACTGAAGATCAGAGTGTGTCTTAGTGAATTGTATTTTGAAGTTGTACGATCATTAGCATGAGAATTTTGAGCTTTCATTTTCTCAGCAACGAGTGCAAGAGCAAACGTAATATATCTTATAACAGTTATAAGCTCTCATTAGTACCTCGTTCTCGTCTTTCAAGATACTCAGCAGCCTGTAGTAGGGCAGCAATGCTCATATTTTCCTGATTTGCCGTAATTTCCTCGACTCTCACCGCGCACTTTACCCTCTTTTCTACTCTCTCTTTTTCTCTCTCTCTCTCCTTCCCTCCGGTCGTCTGTTTCTTCTCTTTTGTACAAAATTTACAACCGCGCACAACACTTCGAGTTTGCACTACTGTGAAAAATCACGAGTGCACACATATACACATATATGAGCGATGCACCCCCTTTTCCTTTTTCTCAAACGTGCGATCACTGTACACACGTGATAACAACAATAAGATGGCAGTAGTACTAGCAGCAACTTTCAATGTGCCTCCACTAATGCCTCTTTTCTTTTTCTTATCCTATTTTGTTTGATTTTTTTTTGTTATTCTTTTTGTTTCTTAACGGATTCTTTTAACAGATTCTCTAGCATCAATTTCTCACCCTCTTCAAATGGTTTAAACTCGTTTTGAATAAAAGCAAACAAATTTCCAACTTGGACTGAATAAATGTACGTTACAATTATTGTTTGACTCTGTTGTTATTGTTGTTGTTGACTTCCGCAACCCCTTTCTCCGCGTTCCGTTCTCGACTCGACACGCTTTGATTTCCTGCTGACCGTTGGTCGTCAATAGGAAGGCTTTTAGCAGCCAATCATAGTGGTGCGCGCGAGGATACGAAAATGCGAAGCGAGGTTCGGCTGGTCACGAAGACATAACCAACGTGCGATCTCTTGAAGTCAACAGGAAAAAAATGTTTTCGTCTCTTCTCTCTCTCTTTCTCCTCACTTGCTCTTCAACCAATCTCCTCTTACATTGACGTTACGATGACATATCCAAATGCAACTCGTCTCTTTCCAACTATCCTTTACTCCATAAGACCTTTAACTCCGAATAAGTTAAACTTTTAAGTTTTTAACGCTTTTTGTCGATCCGTACAGACAATGTCGCAAATTTTTCGCGCTGATGCTCAGATCTCCGAACAGTGTACGCGCACGCATGCACACAGCACATTGACGTTCCAAAACAACAGCAGGCCACCACCGACCACAGCGCTAATACATCTTGCCAGGATACATTTGATATCTCGTTTATCCTCTTTCTCTATCTCTTTCTTTCAATTTAATCGAAAGCTCGTTGTTGTTGTAGTTTTTTATATTACTTCAACTTAAATAACAACAATCAAATTGTTGTCAATAATGTATTTACATGTATCGTTTCAGCATACTCGACGACGGATTTCGTTGGCGCGTCACTTACTTTGTATGATTCCCTTCCTCCTTTAACTGCACACAAACAATGTATATGTGTGTCTTTCTCTCGATCTCACACATACACACACGTACCCGCGAAATAATCAATTGTAATCAGTCGGTGGACTCTTTTTTTTATGTTTTAATATTGGACCGTTCCCCTTAAGAGATACTTCGGACCCAACACCAATACTACGGAACCACCAAAAAATTAAATGGCCACAGAGAGAGCGTCAAAGTTACGCCAGCCAGGTAAACACAAACTCAATCTCCAAGAGGCAAAAACCTTTAAACGTTGCCGAGTCTGTCTCTGTGGTGCGGTGTACGTGTGTGTATGCGCATCTATACATGCGCGCTCGCCTTTTCTTTGTCTATCTCGTTGCTTCTCTTTTTAATTCACTCTCTTTCTTTCTCTATCGCTTACGTTTGTCTTGCGTCCTTCTCGGACTCGCACTTCGCCGCTTGGATTATTTATTTATATGTTTGTTTGTTTCCCCCCCTAATCGCGGTTCCTCTCACTGACGCATCTCCAGTGAGTTAAATAAATGACGATACTCAATAACCCACAAAATTTGTTTCCTCCTCACGACTTTGTTCCCTTTTTCGTTTCTCTATCTTTGTTTCTCAGTTTGTCTTTCTCTTTCTTTCTCTCTCTCTCTCTCTCTCTTGTTATGTATTTTTTGTATATCTTCTTTTGGTCACTAAATTGCAACTTTTGCTGTTGTTGGCCGCTTATTTCCCCCCACTTTTGTCTATTTTGCTTGATAATAATCAATCCGCGCGAAAGACCTAAGCACGGGTTTTTTGCACGAATCTCGTTTCTTTTTGTGTTTTTCGTTTCAGACTACGACAATTCTTCGTAGGCCGCGGTTTCACGCTCGCCCGAAGAGTCACGCGCTACGACAACAATCGACAGACTGGCAGCTCCACAATTCGCGAATACTCTCACGCATTTATCGATGTCAAACACACCAACGTTCTCTGTGGCGCACGTAGCATCGAGCAAGTTTCTTACGTAACGCGCGATTGGTCGAGAGCGCGACGATCACGGCCTTCGTAGCCAATCGGCTCGCTTGACATTGGCGAAGCCGCACGAACCGCCACTGCTATCGTCACGTGAATCCCATGCTCGTTGTCGAAAACAAAATAAACAGCTGCCCCGTACCCGCGCTTCCCTCCCCCTCAAACCCCGACGCAGTCTCACTTCACCTACTTTCTCACTCACACATTCTCTTTCTCTCTCGCACTTGAATTCTCTCTCTCTGTCTCGATTCGATGCATTGGTTGTTTCTTTCTCTCACTCGCGGGCTTCTCCTCGCACACACCACTAACTCTCGTGTGGTTGTCGCGTGCGCAATGTTTTCACCAGCAAAAATTGCTGCTTTCGTTACATTTTCATTGTTTATCGTATCCCACCTTCCCCCACCCTACCCCCTTCGCGGTGCTTTTCCCGCTAACGGTCGACGACGATTCTACTAACGGAATTCCGCTCGCGTGGCCAATTTTTTTTGACGCCTTTTTTTTGTTGTTTTTTGTATTTTAGCGTTGAATGATTGTTTTTAAATTTTAACATTACGTCAATATATTAATATCAAATGTTAAAAATAATCAGATTGACGAAACATGCGCCCTTGAATTCTACTTTTTTGGCGAATTTATTGGTTTGGAATATTGAGAAATGTTACTTAAACATTCATTGAGGTTTTATTTTTTAATTTTTTTTTTTCATTAATTTGTCAAGTAAATCTTAATATATAATAATTCTTTTCTCATTAAATACTCTACTATTATGAATAAATGTTGTAAAATTAAAAAGATTGAAAAAAGACAAAAATATGATTTATAAATATTGAATATCTTCAAACAAATTATGAATACATAATTATCATTTATTTGTACAATTTATCTTTTAAAAATAATCAAATTGAATTATATTTATCCATCAAAGTTTAATACATGCATACTAAAAAAAAGATTTTTTTAATAGATTGTATGATAAAAGTTAGCGGTCACTGCGTTATTATAAAACATTCTAAATATATGTGGATGATAATATTGTATGCATATTCTGTTCGAGTGACTAAACAAAAATAAGCCAGTGGGATATCTCACTGATCTAGAGTAACATTCTGTATCCACAGCTGTGAATATAAAAAAAATACGTTATGAATATCAACGGAAAGGAAAAACAGAACTCAATTAAGAAACACGTTACAAATTGTTATTGGGTTTTTCTTCAAAAATGTCTATGTGATTTATTGCTGTGTTATTTATCAAATGTCAGATGTTATAATTGTTAAGGAATGAAAAGTAAACAAGCATGAATGATTCACGGTTAACAAAGTAACTTTTATTATTCAATATATCTTTTCTAAAATACTACATGAAAAAAATAAAAAGCGAGAAAATTTTATTTTATTTTGTTGTCATGAAGTCTTCTTCAAGACAACTTCTTATCTTGACAAAGACTTAAGTATTCAAAATTGTTTGAAAATATTTATAATAAATATTTTAAATAATTCAATCAACTATTGCACAATTTTTCTGGAGCAATATTTCCAGTAATTCCAAATGGGTAGTCTTTGCGATTATCGTTGGTAGCGCTTCATCTAAGTTTCCAACCTGTAAATCATATAAAATCTTTTTTGATAAGTACTTCCTTATTAATGTTCGGCAAGAGATTCGCACAAGTCATTTAGCACGTAATTTTACATATATACCTTTCCATTTAAGTATAACTTCGAGATAATAAATACAAAATAGTTTAAACATAGAAACTATTCAACTTTACATATTTAATTACTTTTATAATTTTGTTTATTTTTATAAAATTATTATATATATATAATAATAATAATTAACGTAATTGCCGATAAAATATCACATAATTCCTTTCAATAAATTCTAAATAAACGACACGTTCAATCAATAATTAAAAAATCTATGTAGAAAAAAAGTATAATTTATTGATTTTTCAAATATAATTTAATTATATTATTATATTGTACCTGCAATTTGTTATTAATTTATGTATAGAACTTCTCTACATATTAATCAGGGTTATGACAAAAAACAAATCCCCAAGTATTGTATACTATTTACTTTTTAATTATCATTGTTTATTGTTTACATTCTTATCTATCTCATTAGAGTAGACGTAAACAAAGCAGGTATGTTTTTGTTATTGTTTTGTTCACTGACTATAAAGATACAGAATATGCATTGTGTTTACATTATGTAAACATTTCACATTCACAAAAACAGATGGCGTAATATCCATGGGGATATTATGAGACACACTATATGACTATACTTAATTTTCACATAAATAAAATATATATAATTAAATTATTTAATTTAACATTTTACTAAATATAATTATTATAAATGATATAAATGATTAATAAAATGTTAATGCCTCGGAATATATTTCTTCAGATATTTTCTATTGTCGTTTTTCGAGTTTTTTCGTAATTTTTCCTCAGTATAAAGCCAGCGATGTCCTGAAATTAAAACAAATTGAATTATTTTAAACAAACAAAATAAAAAATATCTTTAAATCTTTAATTATATAAATTGGTATAGTATCTTACTTGTTGACGTAGGTCGATGATATCTAAAGTAATTATTTGAAAAAAATCGATTTTTATGAGAATTAAGGATATTTTTATTATGATGTCCATGAACTTTGACCTTTTTATTTGTAAGAAATGGAAGTTTTTGACTATGTTTTGGCACTTGCTTTTTTGGTCCATGATACTTTTTCATTGGCGTAAAGAAAGACTTCTTTGGATGATTGTGTTTCTTATTATTTTTACGATGTCCTTTATGCATATCTATTGTAATAAATAAAAAAATATGTAATTATTATACAATTTCGAAAACATTTTTGAATTTAATTTAACACAGCATATTTGCTAGGGACATTACATTTAATACATACAATATTTTCAGGAATAATTTGCATTGTAATATTGGCAAAGCTGAGATGATTTCTAACCTCAAAGTATTATACAAACATCGTCAGCGGCGACGAGAACAAAACAAAAGTAGCGCCAGTTGTTTACAAACAAACGTCATTACAATACAAAACGATTAATTTATTTGATTTTTATCGAAAAAATTGGTTGCAATTAAAGTATATTCATACAAAAGATTGGCAATTTAATTGACAACAATGGAAAAGATGGAGACAGAAAAAAGTCCGAGTGACGAAGAGAACAGCGAAGACGACGAAGTTGAAAATCAGGAAATGGCCAGTGAAAATTCGTCGTCTGACGACGATGATGAAGACGACCGAGAAGATAATGCAAATAAAGCGGAAGTGATGCGTTTGCAAAAAGTCCTTGCCGAAAATCCGTACGATTATGCGAGTCACTTGGCTTTGATTGGACTTTTGCAAAAAATGGGTGAACTTGATAGTCTGCGAGTTGCAAGACAAAATATGAGCACAAAATATCCACTCAGCTCGGAGATATGGCTTGCATGGATCAAAGATGAAATCAATTTGGCAACTACTCAGGAAGACAAAGATAAAGTTGTTGAATTGTGCGAAAGAGCCGTTCAAGATTACCTATGTAGGACAATTTATTTTATAATATTTGAATTTATAAATAGAATATAATACATGTTGAGCGATGATTTTAAAGTTAATGTATAATTACATTTATAATATACAATGAAAGTATAATTATTAGGATAAAAGCATTAGTTTGTTGTGATAAACAATTAGGAATAGTTTATTATAATAAAATTATATATGTTACTGTGTTTTTAATTAACTACAATTGATGTTTTATAGCTGTTGATGTATGGCTGGAGTATTTGCAATTCAGTATTGGTAACATGGGCACCGACAAGAATTCTGCAGAAAATGTTCGACAGCTTTTCGAACGAGCATTGACGGCAGCCGGTTTGCATTTTACCAAAGGAGCTATCATTTGGGAATCTTTTCGGGAGTTTGAATCAATTCTTATTCAAACGGTATACTAATTTGCATGTCTCTTATTTATCAACATATTAATTTTGTATAAAAATAACAATGCTCACAAACATAGATTTTGTTAATTGTAAAATAAAATATTGTCATTGCAGATTCCCGAGTCAAATGAATTAGAAAGAAAAAAGCAAGTCGATCGCGTAGCTGCTCTTTTTCGTCGTCAGTTGGCTTGTCCTTTACTAAACATGCACAGGACTCTCGAAGAATTTGAAAGCTGGCGAAAGGACGAGGGCGCAATTAGCAGTATCGACGACTCGATGGTGAAACTTGGCTATGAGCGTGCAACCGCGCAACTCAATTCACGATTACCATTCGAAGATCGCGTTGTATCATCGCAATCTGACAGCGAACTTTTAGATGCTTATAACGCTTACTTGTTATTTGAAAAACAAAACGGCGATCCTGGACGAATTACAGTCTTATATGAACGTGCCATTGCCGCTCTAAGTTTGGAATCATCATTGTGGTTGAGTTATATAAGTTATGTACAGGATAATCTCAAATCGGAGGATTTGTTGGAAAAATTGTATCAACGAGCAACGCGAAATGTTCCCTGGTGTGTTCAAATTTGGCAAAAATGGATTCGACTTTACGAAAAG
Source organism: Gryon sp. ZL-2020 (assembly GCA_022817425.1). Taxonomy (NCBI): domain Eukaryota; kingdom Metazoa; phylum Arthropoda; class Insecta; order Hymenoptera; family Scelionidae; genus Gryon; species Gryon sp. ZL-2020. Next base: position 47,493 of record JABFPJ010000122.1, on the reverse strand, counting down.
ATCGACAAAAAATTGATTGACGTACAAACGTTAATGGAAAATGCTTTGGCCGCGGGTTTTCAGTCGGCTGATGAATATCGAGCACTGTGGATGGGATACTTGGAATATTTAAGACGAAGGATTGATCGTGGCTCTGAAGAAGAGGAGGAGAAAAATTTAGATATATTGAGGAATAACTTCAACCGGGCCTGCGATCATTTGGCGAGACATTTTGGAATGCAGGGAGATCCGAATTGTGTTATTCTGCAATATTGGGCGAGAACTGAGGCTATTCATGCGAGGGATATGGAGAAAGCGCGATCTTTGTGGACGGATATTTTGTCTCAGGGACATTCCAGTACTGCTGCTAGTTGGATGGAATATATAACACTTGAGAGGTATACATTTTTTACATATTTTACATTAATTTGTCATCTTCTATTCGAAAATTTTAATTAAAAAATATACATATTTCAGATGTTACGGAGACACAAAACATCTACGAAAACTTTTTCAAAAAGCCTTAACATCCGTAAAAGATTGGCCGGAAAATATTGCCAATTCGTGGCTTGATTTTGAGAGAGACGAGGGTAACTTAGAGCAATTAGAATATTGCGAAAGTAAAACGAAAGAACGATTGGAAAAAATTGTCGAAGAGAGAAGTAAGTTACAAAGTCATGAGCCGTCAACGTCTAGTTCAAGTGCGACTCAGCCACAAAGAAAAGCTGCTAAACGTAAAATTGAAGATAGCGGTAGATGGAAGCATTTGGAGGCGTCACCTCAAAAGGTAACAAAAATCGCACCACCGCCAGGTTATAAAGAACAAACGCCAGAAGTTGGGATACAACAGCAGGAAGAACATCCTGCTCATGAGGTGGATGATAAAATTACTGTGTTTGTTAGTAATTTGGATTACTCCGCGACGGAAGAAGATGTCAGAGAGGCATTAAAACCGGCTGGACCGATTACACTGTTTAAAATGATTAAAGATTTTAAGGGACGAAGTAAAGGCTTTTGTTATGTACAGCTTACTGATGAGGTTAATTATTATTATTGTTACTATTGAGTGGTATAAATATATTGTTTCATAAGTCCAACTAAAATTAATATTTCTTAATTTTTAGCTATCTGTCGAACAAGCTCTGAAATTGGATCGAACTCCAATAAATGGTAGACCAATGTTTGTGTCACGTTGTAATCCAAATAAAGGTTCACGAGAGGCTGGATTTAAATACAGTTGCACTTTAGAGAAAAATAAACTCTTTGTTAAAGGTAACAGATTTTAATTTACGCAAAGAAAACTCAAAAGCAATTAAGCTTTTGAGTGTTTCTTAAGAAAAAACAAAAGCGATTATTTATACATTAATTGTGGATCGTGAAACAAAAATAACAAATTTTCTAATGAATGTATATAAAACATTGTAATTTGTATCATTTTAATACATATAATAAAATTTTGCTTCAGGTCTCGCTGTAACAACAACAAAAGAACAGCTCGAAGAACTGTTCCGTCAATATGGCGCATTAAAAGAAGTTCGTATTGTAACGTATCGTAATGGTCATTCAAAAGGAATTGCATACGTTGAATTCGAGGATGAATCGCACGCGAAGAAAGCTCTTCTCGCGACCGATGGCTCAAAAGTCGATGGAAAAGTGATAAGTGTTGCTATCAGCAAACCACCCGAGAGAAAAAAAACCGGCGATGAAGATGTTCCAATGATCAAATCTCTTGGTGGCAGTGATACAAGTAGAAGCGCTTTTGGGGTACCAAAAACCGTACTTTCTATGGTTCCGAGAAATGTGAAAGTCGCGGCAACGAAAAGCAGCGATGTTTCGGGTAACGGCGTTACCAAACCAATGTCCAATGAAGATTTTCGCAAAGTATTACTTGGCAAAAAGTGAATGAAAATTTATGAAAATAATTTTGTTCAAGTAAAAGTTATGAAGATACATACAAACATTCAAGTTTCTCATTTCATTTTATAAGTAATAACCTTTTTTACTTTAGATTGTATAATTACTTTTCGTAATTATGGAAAATATGATTTTTACATTATAAAAAAAATTAGTTTACATTTTTTGTACAAAATTTGTTTACATAAACTAATTGATTACTGTAAACGATATTCTGCGTGCAGAGATATATATTTTAGGTGCAATGGATCTAAATAAAACCAGAAGAATACAAGAATAATCTAAAACTAGATTTATTACTCAAGTATAATACAGTACACAAGTCTACGTTATATTCGCAAAATAAATACCTTAGGTGTAAATACAATCAAACGCATATGTACAAAAAGTAAAAAAAGACAGAAAAAGCTTATTTAATACTGTAAAATGCAATGAAATCTCAACTTAAATTCACAAATAAAGTGAACATAATATCAAAATATATACAAATCAGTTGAGACTTAGTTAATTAACGCACAATTATTGGTTTAAGTTTAGTATAATTAAAAAGATACGAAAATATTAAATCTATCAAAATCAGTCTTTGAAATAAAAATTAGTATTAAGAACAATTTAGACTTGAGATTTCACTGTATTTTTAATCGATTGCATTTATCCAACAATTACTTTTACGTGAATGTATCCATACTTAAAATTTACATGATAAATGTAGAATTATCATTTCGAACATATGTTCTTTCTTCGTCGTTACAGTTTTGATTGTTGCAGCACTTTTAAAGAGATCAAATCAAAACGTTTGTCTCCTAACAAGCTGCACTATAATATTTCATTATATTACAACAAAGATTCACTGTAAGAAAATAAAATGCTGTTTGCATTGTTCGTAGACTCAACATTTCTGAGTCTGACAAAAGTGGCAATATATAATGATTTTGTATACTTCGTTTTGAATAAACTGTTTAGAATTGTAAGTGATTGTTGGGCCCAAGCTGTCGTTTGGTTCTGGGTGGTGCCACCGGTGGTTTCTCCGGTGCAAACCATTTACGGGCCACAAGCCACTTTTTGGCTTTGTCCGCGTGATAATAGTAAGTGTAAACCAGCGCCAAAGCAGCCAGGATAACCAACAGACACGTACCAGCGATAATGAGATTGAACAACCAGACTGGCGCTGGATATTCGGGACCGAATGTTGGTTCGGTTGAGGATGGATATCTCGTGGTGGTTTCAGGTCGTGGCGGTAGTGTAGCCTCATGATCTCCAATCGTCACATCTGCGCATGCACGAAACTCTTCTTGAGGACCACAACCAACTGCACCTAAAATGTTTAAATAATTATATTTAAAATCAATACATTTCTCTTAGATATTAAATTATGTATTGAATATTTCAATGTAGACATGATGAATAAAATATTATAATTTGTTTTAATTTGATTTCGCAATTAAATTATTTTACAAGAGAGCAAAAAAACGTTCAATAAGTTTGTTCATTGCAACGACATTGCATTCCATTTCCGGTTACATCGTTCATGACACTTTCACTTGCACCTTACAATGAATAGAAATTAGTGTTGTTGCATCTCGGTACGATAACGTCGTTTGCAAATTAATTACCAGTCTATTATATCAAAAGATCATTGAACTTGAAGGTTTAATTTTATACTTCTTAATGACACATGATTTTATTAATTAATAAGACATTAATTTAGATTTTCAGAAAATCATTCACATAAATAATCATTCACATGAATGTGCATGTATTAAATGCAAATCAAGCTACCTTCATTCTAAATTTTTCTCATAATTACATACAATTTATTACAACAAATGAAAAATAAGGTTTAATTGAAGTAATGTTTCGATAAAACTAGAAGTTATTTCTTTAATTATTTCGAATTGCGATGAAAATGTGCATTTATACCTAAAAACTGATTAATGTACAATACATATCCTATTTATATCATTATTTGTTTTAGAAAAGTAAAAGGAAACTGATCTATAATCTTACCAGTGCCATTACCACAATCACCCCAATTATTGCCAGCGATGTATCGCCATTGGAAGACGCACTGTATACAAGTGAGATCATCCGGCAATTTGTAATAATTTTCGAAGACACCATTTCCAGGAGCTGGATAGTACCGTGTGGCCCCGTTTTCATCGGCCAAAACGTATTGGTCTAAACAGTCCTGACTGACTTCCTTTCCACTGTATTCCATCGCGCAAATTCGAAATTCAAAGTATCCATGATGATTTGCCGTTAATTCAACACGGACCGGAATAATTGCGCCAGTACGATATCGACGTACTATCACACTGTTTCCATATTTGCCACCAGTTTCGTGAGCTCGAGGCTGTAAATTTAATCACAAAATTTTATTGTTATTTTGTTTGTAACAGAGTTTTTAAATTTATTTTCCGATTAGTATTGTATTTGTTCATACTTCAGGAGCATCCCATGGATCTCCACAGATGCCGCATTTTCCACCGTTAGTCTGCCATTGTCTGCTAAATCCGCCGCAATAAGATTCATGATCATTGTAGTCGTGCGGCGTATCGAAACCATATCTCCACATGGACGCTCGGGATGGTGGTTCGATCAGTCTTCCGTGAGAACTGACACGCTTTATCAGGAACATGAAAATCAGTCCTATTAACACTCGAAAGCACCAACTACTTCGCAAAACTGTCATCTAAAAATCGAAAAGCAACAAAGAAATTGTATATTAGTAAAATCTTTAGTTTAGAAATACTCTTAATTTATACTAACAATTATTATTCTTATTTTTATTAACTTTCTCATATTAATTATCTCTAAAATTGCAAATCCATTATATTATGTCTTCTCAGAGAGACTCTAGAATTTGATTTCATTTATAATTAAGTACGTCGTTATATTGATTAACAAGATGTAATTAGATTTTATCGCTTTAATGACTTTTCATGTAATATTTGGTAGAAATCACAATTATCCTTCGATTGATAATTCCCATAGATTATTTCTCGTAAATCTTTGTTTCTGTCTCGTTAACTTAATTATCAGTTTTTCTTACGGTATTTGAATGATTCTTTTTTTGTAATATTTAAATGAAACAAAAATATTACTGTAAAAAATTGTTTTCCGGTCGGAAAGATGAATACAAAAATAGAATTTCACTGTACGGAAATGGAAATTAGACGATGCGAAACTGATCCATGTCATTGAATCCAGTTTAAATGTCTCATCCGCGGTGAAACGTAAATGATGTATTTTCCGGAAGATAGTAATTAGAAAGCAATAAAATTGATTAATCGCACGTCGTTACATTTATACGCGAATTATTAAATCAACGAATGTTGCAAATCTTCTCTAAAAAAGGTGAATATTTAACATAAAATAATAATATTAAGAAAATGAAAAATGAAGATTATACTTTGAATAAAAATGATTACATTGATTTTAAAATTATAAAGACAAGCATTTTCGTTATATTTTGCAAAAAAATTTACACGATTGGATAATGCAACGATGACCACCTAACGGAGCATTTCCTGTGGATCTTCGCGCAAGCATGAAATGTATTTGGAAGACATTTGAGCGCCGACTTAGATACATATCGTTTAATTTGAATTTTCGTACCAATCGGTGGGTGACTTTTCGAAAATGGTTCAGCATTTCCGGCGCAAAAACGGATATTACGTCAATCACGTCGGATTAACAAAAGTAAAGTCAATGCAAATGGTGTGCTCGTAATTTTTTTCATGTAAATGAGAGATATTCGCTCTAAAGAAAAAATAGATTTCAATGTAAAGTAGAACGAGATGGTATGTGGACTTGAATGTTTAAATGATAGAAAAAAATATGAAAATAACTTATAATAATTAAATTCTTAAGTATTTAATTATCATAACATTACATTATATTGATTAATATTATTATAAATTTAAAATAAAATTGATTAATATTATTATAAATAATTATAATGATTACAGCGTAAAAGTTTTCCACAACTATTTCATCAATTTATTTTATTTAGTTTTCTTTTTTCCATAAGTTTTTAATGTCTTAATTTTCATTGTTATCAAGTTATGTCTTAATCTTTGTTACAAAGGAAATATTTTTAATGAAACAAACGAAATTGGATGTATACTTTACTTTTTATCATAACAATTTGCTTAATATGAATTGCTGAAATCATATTTAATAAAGTTTCGTGAGCGAATTAGAATGGAAGACAAGTGTTAAATTCGAACGAAAATAGTTACATGTTGTTTAATCATTGCGTTATAAATAATGAAATACGCTCTTACATCCATTTCTAGAAAACAATTTCTTAATAAAATATTATTTAGATTCAGTGCATTGCAATTGTGACTCAATCGTTTACTTTGAATGAGTTCTTTCAAGTTCTTTTTTTCTTCTTCTTGAAAAACTTCTTGCTACAGTTTTTCAAACATTTTTTTATGTCATGTGATTTAATTTTCATTAATTTCTATAATGTTTCAATGAAATAAACTCGCATTAATAAAACTGAATGGAATGAAAGTTCCATTAATTTGCGACCATTCAATTATCATTCACTTATTTTGTATTTATTTTATAAATTAAATTGAATGAACAAATTAGATGATTTTATTTAATTATGTTTAGTGTCTTAAAATGGATACTTATTTATTATGATGGAAGTTGATTAATATATAAGTATAAATTAAACAATTAACTTAATATAAAATAATTATAAATTTGAAAATTATATTTGTCGTCACAATATTTTAACATTTTTAAATATAAAATATTTTCAAATCTACCGAGAAAAAAAATGAGGTCGCAAAATTAAAATGTATTTAGATTAAGATTAAGTAATGTAATATGCATAGATAAAAATCGCAATATTTTTCTAGTAATAAAACGCAATGTAAATGTAGGTAGAATATTTATTTTAAAACATAACAATTAATAATAAAAATAATGTTTAAACAAATATAAAAATAATTGCAAATTTGCATACATCAATCTGAGTAAACTTGCTTGTTATAATAAAAATTAATTACTCGGTCAGTTGAGTATCTAATTAAATAAAATGTGTATAAATAATAATAAATTGAAGGCAACATGAAAAACTATTGATATTATAAATAATAATAATAATGCGGTTAATTTTAAGAAGATCTGATATGATAATTAATATCAATTAAATAAAAATATCAATTAAAATGATACTTATTTACTATATGATAAAATTATAAATACTTTTTCATGTATTATTGATTAAAACAATGAATTGATAATGAATGTACAAATTCACTGATAATAATATATCTTTGTTTCTTTAAAGTTCATTATATTTTAACATTTTATCAATAAAAAATCATATTAGGATATAAATAAAATATATATTAATATCAAACAATTTCAGTATTGTATTAAATTCGTTACACCAGCAAACAGAATTCACAATTCACTACACTTTCAATATAAATGATATTCTCTTTTTATTTCTTTTTTCCCGTCACAAAACCAGCTTATACGAATAAGCAGTCGAATCACGAATGAAAACGATCCCATAACACACAAAAATCCTTTCTATTGCTAAAAAAAAGTGAAGAACTTTTACGGCCAGCAACGTCTGCTTCTCTTTTCTTTATAACTTGTATCTTTTTATTGATTTCAGATCCGCCAATATTGAAAATGATATTGAATATTTGGAAGTTTTGAGATGAACTTGTGTAACTTTGTTCTTTTTGGGGCGTCGATTTGTGGAGAACAATGAAGAACTCACCGTGAGGGATTTTATCGAGCGCGTGAGTTGGTCGAAGCTCAGCGTCGGCTGAACTGGCGTCAGTTCGGGCCTGAGGAAAAAGGGACCCGGACCTCAGAACCGGTCGCCAGTGACTGAACTCCGCTTAGTTATACTCAACTCGGCAAACGTACGAGAACGAGTAGGTCATTAGAGCATCTCACTTGCGATCGCACTGTAAATGGGATCAACATTCAAAATACTTTTCTTTTTTTTCATTTTTTTTATTAATAAAAGAATGAATTTAAGACTGTCCAAGTTTTTACGAAAATATTCAAAAAAAAACTGAGAAAAATAAACTTATAAATTATTGGATTATTAGACAAATTACTATATAGGATAATAAGAATTACTACAAATAATTACAACTATTAATTATTTTATCTTTCATTACTTTAATATTAATTTATTAGAAAAAAATACGAAAAAACATTATTCTTAAGATAATTGCAATGTTAAACATCACAGAAAATGTTACACTTTCAAAAGGAATTTAATTTTGAAAAGTAAAACTTAAACAAAATTAAAGAAAAATTAAAACAAGTTGTATGAAGGAAACTTGCTTGAAAATAAAACGTCAACGACCAGTTGGTTATCTAAATTCAATGTTATGTAGATTATTATATGGTATAGTTAAGAGTCACTTGAATGCAATTACATACTTCTTTCTTGCCAGTTAAATAAAATTGATAAATTTAAAATTATTCATTCACGTTTAATATCGATTGATGTAACTGTAGTTTTTCTTTCTTATACAAGAAAATTTGTCACTTTTAATTTGCTAGTTAATTAAAATGTATTTCTTACTTAATCAATTTTTTATGACATGTTTTCAGATTCTTATTTCAACCTCTGTGAATTGTTATTAATTTAATTGTAATCTTTTAAATTGAAGCTTAGCGTAAGTTTTTTGTCTGGTCTTTTTGTGAATGAACTAATTCCTCGGTTGGATTATTCCTTTAATCACATATTTTAACGATACAAAATATTATGACATGAGTTTGTTATATAATGGAATTGTTTGTGGGAAAATGCTTAACATTAAATTTATTAATTTTATATTGTTTTGTGCTGTGCCAATTTCTTGTTATAGTTTTATCATTTTTTTTTCTTGCACTGACATTTCATTTTTGCCAAGAAACTGATTTTTATTTCTGGAAAAAAGAGGTAAAATTATATATAAGCTGAAACTTTAAGAAAGTATACGTTAACATATATTTTCGCAGAGTTTCAGATTAATGAAAAATTATATGCGAAAAATCGTATACTGTATACGAAATTTCTGTTACATTTTTCCCTTTTAACTTTTTATAATTCATTCTAAAAATTAAAAATATTCTCAAATAAATACTGAAATAACTAAAATCAAATTTGTCAAAAGTACATTGAACCTTTTCGCATACAATTTAACGTGGGCAGATTGAATTTTTTTTTCGCGCGTAAATTTGCTTTCAACTTAGCATAAATCACATCATTCGTGGGCCATCATCCGCTTCTTCTTAAAGATTTAGAAACCGCACAATAATGAGAGAGAAAAAAATAATAAACAATTTGAATAAGAAAAGTTGCGAAGAAACAAAAAAAGTTAATCACTTTGCGCGCTGTGCGTTACGCTGATTTTTGCGGTTACTGAATTGGCGTGTCTGCAAGAACTTGAAGCACTTGTTTAACAATTCGCTAATTCTATGCTCGAATGGTTGTAAAAGTAAATTTCGTAAAAAGTTGATGAATATGGAAATTGATAGAAAAAGTTGATTCAATCTCAAATTACATTAAAAAAACATTTTCGCGCTATTCAGGTTTTTCATTTTTTAAATTTCATTCATATTTTTTAATATTATTTCTTTCTCTTCATAAAAAATGTATCATCAAAATTCAAGTCAGACAAAATGTCAAAATGAAAAAGCAATTTAGCTTAGATGTAAATTGGACATTTTTTGCCTTTCAAACTATTTGAAAGAGAAATCTTAAACTTTTTCATTTGCTCTTTACAATGTAATCTTCGGCTGGGATCGACTCATTGTCATAACGTGTAATGTATTAGAACAATATGCGACCTGTAAATTGAATGCTTCGCGTCAATATTAATCAATGCTAAACGCATGTTAATATCGCTCTGCTCAGCATTGACTCACACGGGCACAGCAAAAACGTGCCTCTTTTTTGTTCCTTTTTTTTATTTCGTGCGACGATTGAATAGTTCAGTAGTTATGACACTATTAAAAAGAACCTTGAATAAGGATAAGACGGAGCTTATTACATACATTAGTTTCTTATTATGATTAAATTAGATTTTTGACTTTCACCAAAATGATTTACTCTTATAATGAGAAAAAACTATATTTTCTAAAATAAAACTGTTATTTTGATCTATATGTATGTTACTCTATTTAATATTTAGATTGTAAAAATTACTGTAAATTACTTTAAACATTTTTTTCATTTATATCGATTTATTGACATTTTCATTAAACAATCTTTTACATTTTAAAGTTATAATTGCATTTTTTTATTGTATCTTCAAATAACTGAGTCACGAGTCTGAGTCACATTTAAAAGCTAGATAAAATCAGAAAAATGAATGAAAATCATAAAAAAAAACTGTCAACGTTGATAAAGCCAATGAAATACTAAAAACAAATAAAAACGTAATAAAATACTGTATAAATCTATGAAACTAACAAAATAAAAAGAAAGGTTAAATATAAAGGATATGTAAATGTACATGATTATTCAAAATGACAAATTAGACAAAAAGACGGAAATGCGGAACCACGCATATGCGTATAACTTGTACGTCCTTTCACCTCAAAGACGAGACCTAGAAACTAAAAACAAGTCAGACCGTGTGGAAAAAATGTATATATATGTAAAAAAAAAGAACAACAATTGATAATGACATTTGCCGCTGATTCAGCGCAAGTCATGGGAATGGAATCCTCAGGGAGTTAAAATACAAATTAAATGTTAAAGTCGACTGTGATATTCAGCGTGTTTGATCAATTTTTCCATACGCCGAACTATTGTGTTTCTCTGACCTACTGCCGCGATGATGAGTTTTATTTCTTCCGCGGATTATTATTATTTGTTCACGTGTCTACGCACCGATTAACAAGTTATTACACATGTACTAATTTTTCCCGTTAGCGCGAATACATCTGTAACGCAAAATTTAACACAGTCAATCTACCACATGAAAGACATTATTTCTTGAATGTAAATTAATTGTGGGAATAACATTGAATGATGATGATTTGAAGAATTTTTATTCACGCGAAATAAGTAATACAAAATAATGTTTTTTTTTTTCAAATTATTTTTTCTGATAAATAATTAATTTTTTAATATTATTAATAAAAAATATTCAAAATTTGACACATTTTTGTCTTTTAAATGTTTTTAATTTGTACTTATTATTTTATATTATTTTAGTTTTTACACACCGAAACTAGTAGATGAGAAGAAGTTCACTGACAACAAAAAATGCACTAAACGCAGATTTTTCAATTTTGATAAATTAAAAAATAAAGACAAAACTAAGAAAAACACACACGTGCACTCTAGATAAATCCAAGCACTTTCACGAAAAGTCGCGGCTTGAATGAAATTGCAGAGGAAAGGAAATTCTTGTATACGCTCGTCGCGGCAGAGATTTCCATGAGTTTCTAATCGGCGAAGATTCGCTCGATTTGCCGATGACACGCAGACCGACTGCAACGCCCGGAGGAATTAACCCTGACGCGGCTCAACAGAATCTTCGTTTATTCGCGTTTATTCTAATTTCACTTTTAGAAACCGCGAATAGTTAATTTAACTTTATTTATTATTCAGTTCAGAAAATTAAGTATGTTTTAATAATAAAAAATGAAATTGTAATTAAGTTATTTATGTCAGAAGTAATGAAACCTTGAAGTTATATTTACATTTATATATTTTTTAATACTAAAAGAAGGCAAAATATTTTGCAAAATGCGACAGAATGAAGATATAAAAAGTTATTTTAAAATAAGGAAGAAGCAGTTAAAATTTATATAATCGAACTGCGAAAAGTTACGTAGGTCTTCAACCTCGGTTGAGATCGCGTGGCGGTGAATAAAGCATCCGTGGCGTCCACGCGTGGACCTTGACAGAGCAACCGGTCTTGTGGTGCGACGCGAGAAGCTCAAGTGCTCACATTGTAAACCAACGCGTGTTCACGACCATAACTGTACACTCATCGTTTAGAAACATCTCAAACAAACGCATTACGTATTCACTCTTTAACAAAAAATGAAAGAAAAACCAAGATAAACTTACGCAAATAAACAATTCTTTTGATTTTTATTATTTTTTATGACATTGCAATCCTAGAAGAATCATGTCAAAAAAATAAATAAATAAATAAAAACTTCAACTATATTAATAAATAAAGTAAATTATTATTAATATTTAAGATATTATTTTTGACAGACTAAAATAGAAAAGAAAAATGCTTGAACCGATTCTATAATGAAGATGTAAACCTCGATCAATTAGACAAAACAGCAATAAACAATTTTAGCATAAAGTATTAGATGTAAATGAAACATTAATTGAAGGTAAACTGAAAAATAAAAAAAATGATATAGTGAGTTGAAAAGGAAGGCCTGTAGAAAACGTGCAATGAAAATAGCATTAGGATGAAATTACTAATTGTCATTTTTCGCCATTCGTTCATAGAATTTATCCTTGGATTCGCAAAAATAGTACATATGACAGTCGACGATGAGAAAGTTGATCACTGTCGACCCGTGACTGTTATTATTATAATTAGGGGCGTAACACCGACTGACAATTAAATTTACATTATATGACATCCAACTTAATTATAACAAAATTAAGTTAACTTTACAGACGTATTATTTGATAAAATAACAGCAAATTATCGCTTCTTTCTATGCCAAAATATTTTTCTTGATCGTTTTCTTCTTTCTAATGTAAATTAATTGTTTAATTATACTTTCTCTTATTTTCATCATTTTTTAAATATTTAATAGTTATTATGGACATTTGATTTGTTGGTCGAGAAATAAATTCAATGAAATTGAATATATATATTTATATATATTTCTAGTACATAGTAACAGTTTATTCGTAGTAATAATCGAATTGTATATCTTGAGCAATTATATATATGTATATATATATGATATTTTCGTATAATACAACAAATGATTACACAACCGTGTTCCATGCACAATAAACTTCGATATATTTTTTTTCTAATATACTTCTTTGTTAAAGATTATTAACTAACAAACATTTTGTTTCGTTATTTTTTTTGTTCAGATTTTGCAAGTGAATACTTTCAACTTTGTTGTAATTCAGTGGTACAAAATTGAGTTTACCGTGCATCGAATTACAATATTTAATATTCTACTTTCTAATTGTCATTAATACGTTATGTTTATGACATATATAATGTATCATTTGTATATAATAAACATTTGCTTTTTAACTATCTTAAAAACTAAATAACAGTCAAATAATATATATTTAAAAAAATATTTAAAGTGGAATTTTATAGTATTGTGAGTGGAATTTAAAATTGAATCATTCCGTGCTATTGAAGTTCACTATTTTGTTTGTAATATATTGAGTATTTTTTTTATTGAAATTGAATTTCTTTTAAGAAAAATATGATCATCAAAATAAAAAATTAGACTTTATACAAAGTGTGTTTAAAGATTGGCTTGATTTGAAGGATTATTAGCAAAATTATGCGATTGAAAAGATCATTAAATAATTGTTCATAAATTGATGATTGAACAATAATAAAAAAATTGTAGAAAATTGATTCACATGATTAAAGTTATACATTTCTTTCAAAGACAACATACAACAATGATGAAATGTTAAATAAATATTTGGTTTTATGTAATAATAAATAATAAATATATACAATGAATTAAATTTAACGTATTTAAATTTAATTTCCGCTTTATTTAGTCATAAAATAAAACTGTGTGGTTTGGAAAATTATTTTTTCCAAATGATTTAATTCAAAGCTTTGAAATTATTTATATAAAATTAATTAAGTATAAATATAGCAAAATATTATTTAACAGTTACTTAATGTTGTATGTTTTACAATGTCTACATGTAACTATATAAGTTTTAAATACTGATATGTATATGTTTTTCGTAATACAGTTCAAAGTCTAAATTTTGTATACGCTTTATCTACCATAAAACTAATTGACAAAATTTTTGGCACAAGATGAATGTGTTCCAGACCATTTTTCTCTTTATGATTCACAAAAGCAAATTAAATTAAAAGAAAAGAAAAAGAATTAAAAACCAGAGATGCGATGATTCAACCATGCAAAAACGATGAACTAACTTAGATTAAAGTTATGCAACGCAAGAAATGAATGGAAGTAAAATGTGAGTGTATAACGTAAAGTGATTTCGTGCAAGAGCACTAATTCTACTTTTTTTAATTACACTTTTTGGATAAGGCTGTGGGCTCAAACGCAGCTTATGGGTATATTAAATTTGTTTTCCACATTTTGAAACCCGTTCGTTAATCCTAAGTACGGTTTCAGGACAATCAAACAAAATGAAGAAACATTTGCAGTTATAAACAATTAATTCTCGAGAAAGAAAGTATGATTAATTATAAAATCATAATTAGTTATTACAATTAGTTCATCTTGAAACATTGAAACAAATAAAATCATTTTCAAGAATTTGCAAAAAAGTGAGAAATAAGTAAGATTTGAGATCAACTTTCTAAAATCATATCTGAAAATGTTTCTTCGCGATTCATTTTATTCCCCTTAGTTTACCAGAGAATACAAAGTTATTGTATATATAAACATCAATTGTTATCAGCTCTGCATATTCGCAGGCACTATCTTATTGTGACTTGAAATTTACGGAGATCCTTTAAATTGGTTATAAACGAGTAAAGGTTTCAAAAAGTTTGTACAGGAAAAAGGAAGTTTAGTTGTATTTTTGGTTCAGCTTTTTGACAATCTTAGTTGAATAACGTTTTCTGTTACATTATTATTAACTTTAAAAAATGAAAATTATCATTCCAAGGGATATATTTAAAATTTAACATACTTTTTTTCTTTAGAATTAATCGTATTAATTAAATTTAAAATGAAACGTCTTTAAATTAAAAGGTAGAACTTATCATTATTTTGTTACATTAAAGTGAATCTATTAAAAATAAATATATATAATTTTTAAAAACGTTTTTTTCACCATAGAAATCACAGTTTGTTTAGCTATATATAATAATCATAAGATCATCGTGTATATATAGATTTCGAAAAAATCTCCTTACAAACTATTATTATCATTATTCGATCAGAAGGTTTCTAAAGTTAAATATTCTGTGTATAACATCTAGTTCTGTGATAAATACACGTAGCGCACTTAATGCACCCGTTGAAGTGTGCTCGTTAAGGCAATATGAATTTCATTCTCACATTTTAATAGTCCCCTTACAACATCGTTACATATTCTTATATTCTTATATTCTGACGATACTTTCTCAGGTCGAATCTTTGCAATGCAAGAATTGAATGTGAAAATCTATCTCAACCTTTTTTTCTATCCAATTTTTTTTCTTTCAAAATATATAGATTTGTTGTGCAAGTGAAATTCTGAGAGATCAAGTTGAATATTTCAATAACGTTCCTCTTTAAAACTTGATTTGAAATTTGCAAGTTTAAGTAGTTTAGTTTTATTTAGTTATTATTTTGATTTTTCAACAGAATTTTATCAATAAAAAAGTAAAATTATATAAATTTTTATTATTGTTATAGTAAAAAATGTTAGTTTGAAGTTTTTTTAAGTAAATTTTTGCAAGTGAAAATAATAATTTTGGCACATGAAAATGAAACTGGGTTTAAAGTCATAAAGAATGACTGGCCGAGCATTTGAAAAGCAAAGCAGTGTTTTGAAAGAGAGGCAACTTATGAGCTTTTGATGTGGCCACTTATTTTGCTGCGTAAAAATGCATAACGGCCTTGCACTTGTGTTATTTGGGCTCGTACAGAGGCTGATAATTGCCTTTGCAGTTGTTGCAACTCAAGAATTTCCTCGCGCAGGGATTTATAATCCTCGCGGACCTTCGTTACGGTGCGCAAGAGTTTAAATACGGAAACCTACAAAGAAAAAAACAAAATTAATTAACTTTATCCATATTTTATCATGTATTAATGTAAAACTGAAAATATTACAATTAAACATTTTGTATTTTTATATTAAATTTTTTTGTGCAACAATGAAAAAAGTAAATAGGTTTACTTTTTTCAACAAAAGTACTTAATATAGAAGTTTTAGCAAATGAAAAAACAAAAGAAGCAAGTTGAAAATTTAATTTAAAGATCAAGCGGACGAGAAATAAAAAAACTATGAGAACAAAGACATTGTTTTACACAACGCATCATTTTTAAAGATTAAGGGACTTTTGGAAGTACAATGTACTTGTGAAAAGAGGACGCGTCCTAAAAAAGACAAATTTAAAAGCACAATAGCTTTGTATTATTCAAAACTGTTGCTGGAATCGAAAAATTGTCTTCGGAATAGACATTTAATTGTAATATTTAAAATAAAAGGGTAATAAAAATTAAAACACTATCTTACGTACAATATCGTGAACTGACAAATAGGAAAATTAATCAAACAAATTGCTAATAGTATTCGATGATTTAATTGTTTGATATAAGTATGACATAAGTTTGATATAATATATTATGCGCAATATAATCAATATTAAATAAGGGTAAATATAAAATAAAATGTAATATATATATATATATATATATATATTATATAATGATTTTAATAATTAAGAGTGAAAATAAGTATCCCCAACAAAACTGGTCTATCGAAATGATATTGATTCAATATCGACGATAAAACATTGATATGATATATAAATTAAAAATTGCAAAAACATTCAATCGATTTGATGTGCGAATGTCTTTTTGGTTGATATTGAATCGATGTTACAACCCAGTATATAAATATTGAAATAATATTTATTCTCTTACAAAACATTATATCTTTTGCTCATATAATATCTATGCTTTTAATGTGAAGATTTATCAACATGCAAAATATGATCCATTTCATGATATACTTTTGTGTGATAAGAAATGGAGTATTATTTCGACATTAATTCAATTTTTATATATCAATATTTAACGAATGGTTGCAATAATATTGGTTTTATATATGAAATAAAATGACAATATTTGTTGAATGTTAAATAAACATCTAATGGATGCTTGGTCGTCAATATTAAAATGAAATTGTAATAATATTATATAAGCAAGAATTTAATATATCATTGTTGATATTAAAAAAATACTATTTTCTTTACTCGGTGGGAAAAGCTAACGCTTTTCCCACCTCGTAAAGAAAAATATCGTACTTGCTTCGTGGAAAAAGTAGAGGCGTTCTCACTCGTGAGCATGGCAACACTCGCTTCGCTCGTGTTGCCATCTCACTCGTGAGAACAAGCCTCTACTTTTCCCACTCAGTGAAGTAATATACTAATATAAGCTTGATAAAAACACCAAGCTTGTATCTATGTTATACTACACAATACTATTAACATTAATTTAATTATTAAATTTTAATATTAACCAATGGAACATTCATACATTAATTCGGGGTTGATTGAATATTTCTGAAATATTGAATCTATATTATATCAATGTTTTATCGTCGACATTGAATTAATATTATTTTGATAGACCAGTTTTGTTAGAGATTGCATAAATGTATAAGTAATATTGATTAATAAACATGTATTAAAAATAAGTAATGAAATAAAAGATATAATTATATAATTAAATATATAAATAGAAAATGTATTTATAAAAAGTGAAATAAATTTAATGCAATAAATTAATAATCAATTTTGATTTCTTCTGCTGTTATAAATATCTTTATATATTTAACATTATATATTGAAAAATTTTATAATTTAAAAAAAAGAAAAGCATTGCTTCTTTAATTTACTCTAATTATTATCGATCATCAAACAACCTAGATTGTAGTATAAATATTCAACAAAACTCGCAATGAACCCAGTTCCCATCCATATTTATAATTGCCTATTATTCTGTCACTTGCAGTAGCAGTTAATTACAAAAATTAAGCACATTTCACCTACTTTTCCATTAAATTATTCACATTTTCACCGAAGTAAAATTTGCATAAACTAATATTGAATGATATATATGAAATCAAAATCCAACTTTCATTAATGCAACTAAAGGAAAATAAGAAATTACGATTTAACGTACTTCCTTATCAGGATCCTGCATTTCTTGTTCAAAGTTATCAACATTCCAGGCCAACATGCTGAGTTTTCCATCGGCCCTCACGAGCTAAAAATTTAAAAACAATTTTTTAAACATCAATTCATAATTATATAATTTAAAATGTATAGACAAAAAAGTAAAAACTAGAATTCCTTTTTCTATAACATTTTTTATAATAGTATTTGTTTCAGTAATTTTTAAAAAATATTCTTTAAACATTTGTTTATCAAACATAATAAAATTTAAATTAATTAATATTAAGAATTTATAAAAACAATTAATGCACAATAAAAATTTAATTAAATAATAATTAAAAATGTTATAAATTAAAATAATAAAATATTGAAAATATAAAATGAAAAAACTCACGCCGTGTTCAATATCATGGACCGTAGTTTCTACTGAGTGTTCCATGTTGGAGTTGCGAGGATGAAATGAAGCAAAACGTGCAAACCCGGTCGGCTCCTGAATAATTAGTGCCGAATCATCGATTTTGGCCGCGAGTCATTAAAACTTGGGTTTTTTTCAATGCTTTCAAAGGCTATTTACAAAAGGGCTCGCGCTTATACCTCGGCCTGAAATGCAATGGCTTCAACGCTAGATTCAGTGGGAGTTCGCCCCCACCGCTAAACATCAATACCTGTGCGCGAATCTCAGCTACGAAAGTTCAATATAACTTGTCCTCGTGAACTTAGATTTTTATTCTTTTATTTTATTAGATGAAATTAAAAAAAAGACCTTCTTTTAATTGAAATTGGTTTCAACAGTGAAGTGACATAAGTTCTACATACAATTTTCCATTATATACATTGGTTTATAATAATAATTAAGATTTACTTTTCAAATCAATAATTAAAAAAAGAATTTAAATATTGGTTTATTATTAAAATATTTAGTAATTTTTAGTATTTTTAAATTATTACATATTTTATAACATTATTATTATTATACAACATAAATCTATACTTATGAATTATAAATTATTGAACATAAATTACTATTTCATTTATATATAGGTGCATATATCAATTGATATTATTACTAATTAAATAACTAGAATATTTATGTTAATAATAAAATAAACATTATCTAATTAATATTTGCATTTTATTATTAATATACAGATATACGGATTTACAAATTATATATTTATAAAGATATCGTCAAAGATAATTGATATTCTAATTATAAATACTTAAAGTAAATTATCATTTATATGAAACATACGAACATTAAACGAAAAAGAAAACTTAATGCAAATATTATTTTAAATTTCAAATTATTACATTCTTTTATTAAAATATTTACTATTACAAAATGTTTTATCTATTTCTTTATATATTATTTTTCGATTTACTTTGAGTCGCAAGGAAAAGAATATGGAAATTATCAAATAAAAATTATTTACAATTCTTATCATTAGCATCAAAAGTAGAATTATTCTTCAATATCACTTTGCAAATGTTATCGAAAGAATAACAGTGTTGTGTATACGTTTGTACAATAAAACTTAAAAAGGAATTAATATATAGCAAAACACAGACCCTTAATATTATCTCTTAATTATTAAAGTCGAAATGTACTCTTGTACAGCTTAATCGTGTAATATTTGTACGACATTTCGGACATTTTTTCTTCATTTTTAATGAATTTTTCAAGCAATTCTCACAAAATATGTGTCCACATTTTGTCGCTGTAGGTTTCATTGAGTCAGTTAAAGTTTCGTAGCAAATCGGACAAATAATCCTTGGTGCTGATTCAACTACCGGCTGTTGCGCGGGTTCCGGCACAGGCTGACGTACAGTCACAGACTCACGCACAGATTCACCTACAGGTTCCGATGAAGGCACAGGCTCAGGCAAAGTCATCGAAAGATCAATTGTAACATCCGCAATAATGTTTTGTGATTTAGGCCTACAAAAAAAACATATTTTTTATTAGTACAGCAATTGAATATAATTTGTTATACAGTTATTATACATGTTATTTAAAAGTTAACAATATTATCATATTTTCTACATTATATATACAATTTTTATACATTTATACACACTATATTTGTACGAAAATGCGTATAAACATTGAAAAATATATATATAATATAAATAAGAAAAAAAATACACACATAAAAATCCAGTATATAAACATTTTGTAATTAATTATATAATTTCTAGGCATGTGCAGTCATTTTAACATAGTATATTTTGCACCAAGGGAAATGAAAAAGAAAATTAGCTATCGAATGCGAAGTTTACAATCCGAGCCGAAGGCGAGGTTTTTTAATCGCACGAGGAGAGAATTTTATTTTATTTTCCATGGTGCAAACAATATTTTTCGCCACAAGGGAGCAGAAAATGCACTTTCTTTAAACCCTCTAGAGATGGAAACTGCATTTTCTGTCACCGTGAGGTGACAGAAAATTCTGAAGTGAATAATTTAATTTGTTTAGAAAATCATTCGTATAAAAATAGTAATAATATGTGATTTTTTTTATATTTTTTAAATAATAACTACTAAGACCGGGAACGCATCTAAGTCGGGCTTTTATAGGATATTTTTAACTTAATTTTAACAAATAACTCCCAGGAATCTTACAAAATTCGACAAAAAATTGTACCAATACTTCCAAACATTTCATACGATACAAGTGCAACAATATTTTTTTCAAAATATAATATTTTATATTGACAAGAGATAACAACCTGACTTTAGGCCTGCATATGCCTAATAATTGCATTGATATAATGAAAATCATATTGTCAATTATAAATTCATAGATGACGCAATTATAATTTTATATCAATCATAATAAAAATAATAAATATCTAGATATTATTAAATTGACATAATGCATGTATTCATTTATTGTAAAATAATGTTCATTTAATAAGTAGAATTCTTACCTTTGAGGTTGTCGAATTGGGCTGTCGACAGTTAAATCAATTATATCGATGGGTTCCAAATTTTCATTATTCCCGGAGTGTCTCCTTTTAGAACGTTTACGAATTTGCAGTGCCGGATTCATTGTGCTCATTTAAATCTGACAAATGGTTCAAATAGAAAATGATTGACTAACGTTAATGATCCCAAGAAGAATTCAATAGAAACTATTACTCATTTACTTACCTCACTTCTTGTTGTTATTTTTCTTAACTTTTCTTGTATTGACACAAAATACTTTAGACTAACAGGTTATATTTATGTTTGCTCGAATAAATGAGGTATTTTTACGGGATCTTTTCCGTTACTCTCTTTGTGTTATTCTTTCTTTTTAAATGTAATAAAAAATTTGATTTCAAATAATAAAAACAATACACAGTTGCAAAATGCTGATTGAAACAAATGACTTCAGATGTTCTTTTTTTAATATTGTTTTACTCTGAAATCCTAAGATGTTTTGGTTAGTTTGTCGTTTCGTTGATAGTTGAAAAGTACAATATTCTTTCAAGTTTCAGTTGCGCCAGTTGTAGTATTGCCAACTTCTTATAATACATTTGTTTAGAGTGGAGCAGTGACTATGATCTATAGTCACTGCTCGAGTGGAGCCATGAAGCGGCGCTCAATCGAACAAGTGGTTCGGCAAATGGTATTTGTATTTGTATAAATAAATGAAAAGTGAGAGAAAATTGTACAAAATTAAAACAATAAAAAAGATACTGTATTAAAATCATTTTTTATTTTCAAAAGCGATTAAAAGAACTAATTATATACAAAAGCAACTTAAAAAGTATATCTATGGTATTATTTGTTCCTGCAATTTTTCTTTTTGCCTCTCAACCTCAGCTATTTTGTCTTCAATAGCAGAAAACATTTGTTGTTTAATCTCATTTAATTTATGAATTTCTGTTTCTATATCTGCTGCTTCGTCTTTCAATTTAGTGATTTTTTCTGAAAGTTCTCCTACATTAACCTGTGTTAATAAAAACCCGAAATTTTATTATTAACTAAAATAATGATTACTTATTATTTATAATTTTTAATAATGATTACTAACAAATTCATTTAATTAAAACAACAAAAATACCTCATCAGAATCACCAGTTATTTCTTCATGCATTTGTATTTTCCATGTGATGTCGCCTAACTTGTCGTTGATTCTTTTTACCTGCAAATTAAAATAAATATTATTCATAACGTGCGAAAATGGTATATATATTTGTGAATTTATTAACATTGTTAATATTCTTACACGATTCTGCAACGCTTGAATAACAGATACTAAGTCTTCCATAATTTTCTTCAAAGTTATAAAGTAATTTCATTTCAACGGATTATTTGTAAATAACAAAGGATGTAACGCTATTACCAACTTTACGCAGTAAAATATGTTCACCTTAATCTGAAATAGACCAAATAAGGACAATAAAAACATAATAAAAATCAAATGTTTTCTAATGTATATTATTTTATTTTAGCATAAATTATTTAATTAATTATAAACATTATTATTACATTTCTTTCAATTCAAATTTGCCGCCTTTCTTAAATGAGTTGTTCGACTAATCGAGAGAATTAACTTTATCGAGATATTGCAATATATCGAATGCAAAAATATTATTCGATTATTGTATTCGAGAAGAAGAGCAAAAGCGAAGTGTACAATTTCAAAGTGTCGAAGTGAACTTGAAAGAGCAAAAATGCCGAGTCAGGAAGTGAATACAACCAAAGTGGTGGTTCACCCTTTAGTTTTACTAAGTGTGGTGGATCACTTTAATCGCATGGGCAAAATCGGCAACCAGAAGCGCGTCGTCGGAGTACTTTTAGGCTGCTGGAGGGCGAAAGGCGTTCTGGATGTCACCAACAGTTTTGCAGGTTAGAATCGCTTGTTTTCATTTTCAAAAGTTTTGAAGTATTAAAGGAATTTGTTCTCTCTAAAACATTAATACATGATTTTTAAATATAACTTAGTTTTTTTAAGTTTAAAATTATTTTTCACAGTGATATTTTATCTTTGATCTTTAATGTAATTTTTTCGCAAATTTTGCAGTGCCCTTTGATGAGGATGACAAGGATAAATCTGTGTGGTTTTTAGATCATGATTACCTTGAAAATATGTTTGGAATGTTCAAAAAAGTCAATGGTACAGTATACATTATTTTTTAGCTAAATCTGCATTGTTTCAAAAAGTTTAGATTTAATTTAATTTTGAATTCTGTTTATTTAAACATTTTTTGTGGATTTTTTTATTTAAATAAGATAAATCAAAGTTTAATCATATTTAAAATGTCAATTCATTTCATCATTGAAACAATGTAATAATGTAACTTAATTACAAATAAGTTTATTTAAAAAAAATTCTGTTTATTTTTATTTAGCTCGAGAGAAAATAGTTGGATGGTATCATACTGGACCAAAATTGCATCAAAATGACGTTGCAATTAATGAACTGATTAGAAGATATTGTCCAAATTCAGTTCTTGTTATTATCGATGCAAAACCGAAAGATCTTGGATTACCAACTGAAGCTTACCAAGCTATTGAAGAAGTTCACGATGTAATATTCCTATTCATTAATAAGTTTTTTTTAATTAAAAAGTAAATTATAAATGTTTAAAATCTCAATATTTTGTATGAATATATTGAAATAATATTTTATTAAAATTAAGTAAAATTTATATTGATAATTTTAGAAACTCACTGTTTGTATATTATTTATAATTTCGATTTTATCAATAATTTAGGATGGTTCTCCAACGTCAAAAACATTTGAACATATACCCAGTGAAATCGGTGCTGAAGAGACCGAGGAGGTTGGTGTTGAGCATTTACTCAGGGATATAAAGGACACAACTGTCGGAACACTAAGTCAAAGAATCACTAATCAACTACTAGGTCTTAAAGGTTTGCATGCACAAATTCGTGAAATCAGGGATTACTTGGTTCAGGTAATTAATTATATTATATTCGAAATATTTAAACTGAAATAATAATAAATACATTAAACAAATAGATTAAAGAATTATGTTATTAATTTTTAATTGTTGTTCAATCAGGTTGGAAATGGAAAATTACCAATCAACCACCAAATTGTGTACCAGCTACAAGACATTTTCAATCTTCTACCAGATATGACACAAAATTCGTTTATAGACTCGCTTTATGTAAAAACAAACGATCAAATGCTCGTCGTCTATCTCGCAGCTTTAGTACGCTCGATTATTGCGCTGCACAATCTTATCAATAACAAACTAACAAATCGTGATGCAGAAAAAAAGGAAACGGACAAGAAGGATCCTGTGAAAAAAGATGAGAAAAAGGAAGAGGAGAAAAAAGACGAGAAAGAGAAGACAAAGGCCAAGTGAAATAACAACAACTAACGATATTATCCGTAACTGGACAAAGACTTAATGAAATGAAGAAACAGACAGAAAAGCAAAGAGAAACGAATTACTCTGTACAAAATGTTGCCACTAGCGAATAATAACAAAACCGCTCGTGTTTTTTATACACTTCTTTCTTTTCTCGTTATCTCTATTTTTCAATTAAAATGTGTTGTATTTATGAAGTAAATAGATATAAGAGTCAACGGAGACTTGAGAGAAGAAAACGCTTTTCGATTTCTTTTTTTTTTCTGCACAGAACCCGACGTGAAAAACATTTTACGATGCTCTTTGGTATCTTATGTGGTTTCGCGCGTGATCATTGATTGGTCCTTTTAATTAAAACGAAACATACAAAAGATTTAAAACCGTCTCTTGGTGAGAAACGGTGTTTTTAACACGCGAATTTGATACTAATATGTGCGTTATTAATAAAGCAAAGTATTGATTATATACTAGTAGTTCGTTATTGAGAAAGTATTATTATTAACAATCCTATGAAAAATAAATCTTTTTAACGAAAAATGAAATTAAAAGCAGATAGAAGAATTTAGTAAAATAATACATATGGAAATATATTTATAACATTAAATATATTTCATAAAGTATTTCAAATCATACATATTCATAAAACCATATAAAAATAAGGACATTAGCAAAAAAGGGAATTTTTAATTCCTTTTTTCCTTTTTTTAAACAAACAATGTTTTTATATAGATTGTCATACTATACATTTGTAGTAACAATATAATTATGTCAGGAGTACATTTCAAGGCTGTGCTATATGATACTCCAACGAAAGGTTCCATGTCGGTATCATTATACTGTTTGAAATACCAGTTAAATGGACCATTTTCCATGAAGTTACCTTCCTCTGTATGATTCACTTTAGCATCTGTATAGTTTGTTATTAACTTGACTTTACTATCTGTTCTGTTGTGACTTTGTTTGTATTCTGCTGATGTGGTATAATACGGAGACGGAACTTTGGTAATAATTGGACGACCAAGCGGTCGCGTCAGAGGAACTTCTCCATTTGGTACCAGTAGTGCGGATAAAGCAGATGCCTCTAATTCGCGGATCTCTTGAGTTACGGTTTCAACTGTACTTGATTCTTTTTCTGCAAATTATACAAATAATTCATCTTAAATATTATTTCATTTGCATTAAGTAATCAATAAAAAACGTTCTGCTTAACAAAAAAAAGTATATTTAAAATTTAAAAATACATTATTATATTAACGATATATAATTTAAAATAGGATAAGAAAGATTGAACCAAAAGAAAAAGAAGTTTAATTTATGTTTATTTTATTCTACACGTGTAATGGGGTTTTTACTATGCAGCGACTGACCTTTTACGGCTTTCTCATTCTTGTTATCTTTTTTTTCCGCGGTAACTACTTTGACGGTTGCAGTGACTGTTTCCTTAATCAAAGTTTCTTGTCGATTTGGCGTTGTCGGAGTCGTCCAAGTAATGCGATTCGCCACACTATCATTCAGTTCATCGATTTCTAAGACTCGATCTGAACCGATTTCCAGACTCTCGCCTTCATATATCTCTGTAGAAACCATCGTTTCGTCTACTTCTAGTGATGGATCGTTTTTAAAATTTGTTATTATTTTCTGCAAAATTCAAAAGTGAACAACAATTACATTCATATAAATTTATTTTTGATTATGAATTTACATTATAAAAAGATAAGAACCTTCGTGTCTAATGACGAAGGTAAATACGACGAATCACCAGCAACTTCTTCTTTATCTCTTTTATTTTCCGTTTCATTTCTTCGACGCAACCCAGTTGTTCTTTCAATTTTGGCAATAGTATAATTCATATGTTTAAATCGTGTTCTATCGTCCAAACTCTCGACTATCGTACTATTTTCTTTGACAATTTGTTTTGGCTGTATAATTGGTACAAAACCTCCCTCCCCCTTTGGCAGTGGAACAAATCCTCCACGTTGAATTTCCGGCAATTGAAATCGCGGATTTTGACTTCTACTTGGTCGATTTGAAGAGTCTTCCTTTCTTTGGCCTTTTTTGCCTGAATTGCCCCAAAGATTGAAATTCAAATTCGGCAATGGCACGCCAAAAAATGTGAATCCAGAACTGCTTGGCGAAGGTGAACTCCAAGGATGATTCTTTATGGTATTGTTTATTTTGTTATCTTGTTTTACAGGATTTACTGGTAATTTTGGTGATGTTTGCAATGGTGTTGACAAAGTTGCAGGTTTTCTAAATGGTAATTTGATTTCCGTCGTCGATGGAATTTCAGTAGTATTTAGATTAGTGTAATCGACATAATCATCGTATAAATAGTCCGAATCCAATGATGGATAACGATTATCAGAGTGCTGGTAATTCAGCCAAGGTTTCTGATCTCCGAAGTTATTATCTAAATAAAAAATGATTTTGTATCAGTGTTTCTTCTTTTATCAGTGTCTAAAATTGTTATATGATATTGAAAAAAAATAAAGGTTTTAACTTTAGAATTACACTTATTACTTTCTTTGATTTAATCTAGGTCATTATGATTTTGTAATATTAGTGCAAGTGTTAAGAATATATGAAATATGACAGGTTTATATATGCACCTGACGCTGAGGGCCCTGTATTGATCATTTCGGCCTCGCAACCGGGATAAACCGGTTCTATCTGTCTCTCACGCTGACAGTCTTGTCTAGACAGTCGCACTTCCTTGAATAAAGAACCATCAGCGCATCGTGGACCGTCTGCTGACGCTTGTTGCAACCAACCTCGTAACCAGATCATCCCACAGGAACAAGATAAAGGATTTCCTAGTCAATTAATTATTATTAATTAAACAAGAATAAAATAATTACATTAGCCTAAATAATAAATATATTTTATTTACAATAACTAGATTATTGCACGCGCTTCGCACGTGCCTACTGTGTCATTTGTATTTTTTTTATTATTCTTTCAATTAAATAAATATATACTAATAATAAGATCATATTTATAAAATATCTAATTGTATATTTTATTAATTTATTTATAATGATTTAATTTATGTATAAATCTAAAAACGAATACTTAATCTTTTATACCAATAAAATATTTAAACACGACAATCTGTCAAACATAACGATATTTTCAATTTCAAAAATTGAAACGACCAATCAGAAGTTATTTTATACCGGCAACAAAGGTGACATTTAAATATTCGATAAACAGGTATACCTTCCGTATGCCACAGATTTTATTAAAGAGGAAACTTTAAAAACATAAAAATAAAAAAATAATTGATTATTCTTGTATAACCGTATTGTAAAAATGTTCTATATTTTTTCTGTTTTTTGTTTGTTTTTTTCATTAGCGAAACAAAATAAATGTGACACTGAAACCAGTTAGTGAATTATTAATTGCTCAATATAGATATTCCCTTAAATCAATTTGAATAAACAAGTATTACTATATTCTGTAACATGTTTGTTCGTATGAATTGCATTTACATAATATTTGCGTTGCAATAATTCTTCGCTGATATAAATTTCACATTTAATTTTTACATTTAGCTGTTTTGTAATATTTTTTACTTCGATAATCCATTTGGTTTTAATTTAGATAACTTATTTTTTGAAATATTAAAATACTTAATTTATATAATATAATTATTATAGTATAATAAGAAGATTATATGATAGACAATTGTAAAAAAAAAAAGAATAAAATTATACCATCGATGTCCAAAATTGCGATGTTAGACCTTAATCTTTTGAATGCGTTTTCGGAAACTGTGGCCATTCTATTGTTTCGCAAGCTCAGAACTCTTAGTCTCGGCATATCGTCAAACGGCGATCCTTGAATCGAGCAAATGCGATTGTTGTCCATCTGAGGAACAAAATGAATGCAGATAACAATCAACGCACAAAATTATAAGTCGGAATAATTAAGCCCCAAGCCTTCCGTAAAAATAGTTTCACTTTTAACGATCGAGAAAGTAATGATAACTTCTCAGAAGTGCGGATATAAGTCATTTTGGTTCCACTTTTAAATACAATTTTTTACCTTTTTCACAACTGTTAGACAAAAAAATTACATTCGTACCTTCAGTTCAACGAGCCATTCCATAGACGCCAAATTTTCGCTGAAAACTTTCGTCAATTTGTTATTACTAACATCCAAAACTTCTAATGATCGTAAACTATCTAAACCCATGTGATCAATGTTGGGCAACAAATTGTGACTTAAATTCAAGAAAAGTAAATGCGGAACATTAATAAATGCATTATTTGCTATCTCACGAAGACGATTTTCTTGTAGTTCCGCGCTTTGTAACATCGGAAGTTCCGAAAACGCTCCACTCGGTATCACCTAGAAAAATATTTCAACCAATTAATTAAAAGCTATCTCAAAATTTTATATTATAAGCATATAAATGAATCACCTGTATTCGATTTTTGCCCAACTTTATAGCCTGAAGTTCCGGAAGTGATCTGATAGCATTCCTTTCAATGATTCTCAGGTCATTATTTTCCAAGTCAATTAAACTTAATCTTGGAAGTCTGTCAAAGGCTCCTTCGCGAAGTTCCTTTATTCGGTTTCTAACGAGCTTCAATTCCAACAGAGACGTCAAACTGCTTAGAGTTTCAGGAGAAAGGATGTTCAGCTTATTGAAACTTAAATCCAGAACTTCTAAGGCGTTCAAACCGTGCAAAGATACAGGGAGTTCTGTCAGTGAATTGTGAGAAGCTAAGAGTTCTCGAAGATCTCTGAAAAATTAAATGTTAAAATTAAACGTTTTTTAGTTTATTCATTATATTCAATTAAATTAAATTAATTACAATTAAATAACCTTTTTTTGTTATCTTTGAAAGTAAAAATGAGAAGAAATGAATTCTGATTTCGTTTATTAAATTAAATATAAAAGAAAACAAAGGACATTTATAGAATGAAATTAGAATTATTGAATGGAAGAAGGTTGGCAAAAACAAGGCGATACGGTAGACTGATGCCGCACGTCGCCGAGGATATTAACGTGTGCATCAAGAGCGTATACTTTCTAAGATATTCCAATTTGTTCGTGACGCAACCGAATGAGTGAAACCGCTTTTCTCGCGTGCCCCGAAGCGCCTCGCTTCCTTATCGTGAACAAAAATCTGTACACGATTACGAGAAATCACTGAATCCCTTTGCCCAAAAAATAAGAAATAAAAGGTATAATCTTTTCTCTTTGTTAATTTTATTTTAACATTTCAATTTACCGTGTATTGACAAACATATGATGTGGAATTTGCGCCAAATTGTTTCTACTGAGATCTAACTTTTGCAGTCTCGTATTTTCATGAAACACATCCGGTCTAATGACTTCCAGTCGATTTTCTTGCAAATTTAAGTCAACTAATCGACGAAGAGGCCTGAAACTCTGTCCGTGAAGACTCACAAGTCGATTCAGTCTGAGATCCAATTGTTCCAACTTTGACAAACCAGCAAATGTGTCTTCTTCGATTACAGTTAAAGCATTATATCCAAGATTCAATCGTCGAAGATTCTGTAACTTCGAGAATGTTCCTGGTAAAATTCGCTCAATTCCATTAGCCGATAAGTCGAGGGTCCGCAAACCTGGAAGTGTTAAAACATGAGACGACAGAGGTGGAAGTGCAATGATTCTGTTCATAGATAGATAAAGATGCTCCAGGTTCCTGGGTAGACCTGGAACTATCTCCAGCAAACGGTTCCAACTTAAGTCCAGTTCGTACAGATTCGACAAATGTCGGAAGGTCAAAGGATGAACTACAGACAAAGCATTTCCAGATATGTTCACGTGCTCAAGTGCTGGAGTTCTTAAAAAACAGTCTGGTTCTATCATAGCGATTGCATTTTCACTAATATCTAATCTTCGAAGACTTGGTAAATTTCCTAGAAGCCGAGATTCCAGTTGTCTGAAATAGTTTGCGGATAAATCCAGACCCTGAAACATTACAAATTGAATAGGAAATACTTAATATACTTTATCTGACAATTTAAAAAGAAAAATGTACCTTTAACGCTGGTAAATTCCAAAACGGTGCTTCCAGTTGATTAGTCAAGGAATTATTTCTTAATCTAAGTTCTCTAAGTGCAGGCATGTCAGAAAAGCTTTCTCTTTGCAGAAAACTGAGTCTATTGTGATCTAAGTGAAGTCTCTCCAATGTTGGATGTCCTCTTAAGGCACCAAAGGGTATTTCTGCCAATTGATTAAAACTGGCGTCGAGGAATTTTAGCTTTGGTAAAGCCTCTAGTATCGCTCTCAATTCAGAAACATGCCCCAAATCATTGTTAATCATCCAAATTTCCTCTAAGCTTCCTCCGCCACGTTGTGGATAGAAAAAGTCTGGATGTATTCGGTGCACGGAATTATGATTGACATCAAGAATTCTTAAACTTGGAACTCGTTGAAACGATCCAGGAGAAATCTCGGTGATACGATTTTCCGAAAGAGATATTCTTGTTAACATCGGAAGATCTACAAAAGCTGACTCTCCAATTCGATTGATATTATTGTTATTGAGATTCAGAACTGATAGAGAAGGAAGATCCATAACTGCTCGACCAACCATTGCAGCATCTACCAATAAATTTCCAGTAAAGGATATTTCTTTTAATTCAGGTAGACCAATCATTGCACGCGGATGAATCCAGTGGATACCACATTGGCTGATATTCACTAAAGTCAATCGTGGAAGATCACGAAGCAGTCCAGCTTCCAGTCTCACTAAATTGGGACTTCCAAAGATATGAAGTTGTTCCAATATTGGTAAATCACGAAAGTGTATTGGATTAAGCTCAACTAATGATGGAGAGTTCACCTGTTAATTTACAAAATTGCAAGATAATTTTTATTATTATTTTGATTTGGATATTCTGATTATTTCGATTCCTTCAATTAGAACTGCCCAGTTCAAAATTGCATTCTAAAACGCCCTAGTTCGAAATTTTTCATGTAAAAATCCATTTAAAATTTGAACTGGGGCATTTTAGAATGCAACTTTGAACCAGGGTAGTTCTAATTGGAGGGGTTGATTTATTAACATTTTGTTTTACCTGTAAGTAACGAAGTTTCGGTAAGCCGGTAAATCTTGGCAACCGTTTCATCACTCTACTTTGCAACGTGATAGCCTCTAATCCTTGAAGACTATCTAGACTATCATCTGGAAGAGACCTTAAATCTGGCTCTACAACAAAAAGCTCTAACAGTGAGTCATGTAGACCTTCTAACCAACTGGAGGACACTCTTTCCAGTCGATTGTTCCTCAACATCAGTCTCAAAACCCTCAAACTCGCAAACACTTTTCCCGGCAAACTCGGTAGATTATTATTCTCCAGAATTAATTCGTCTATTGGATGTCCTACGAGTTTACCTACTGCATGCAAACCTTCCAAAACTCTTGGTAATTCACTATGGCTGCACCTGAATGTTCAATCGTTTTTTTCCAGATTTAATCATTTTATTCATTTAGTATAAATATTTTATGTGAGTTTAATGTATCCGTACCAAATTTGAAATTCCATATCTCTGGTTGAGCAGCGACATGGTAAAATTTTTTCTTGCGCCGGACAGCCATATTCGGGATTGATTTGGAAGTTGGCGCTTGCTGTCTGTAGAATTAAAATTGTCAGCGCCAACAGACCTCCACCTTCCGGTGGTTTGACCATGATTCATCTGCACAATCGCCTAGTCAGGCTCTTAGTACACGCCACCACATTACCTGCAAGGGAAATGTCATTCTTATTGTCGTTCTTGCATGAAGAGTCCACTTTCTCAGGACCTAAAACATTGCTTCTGTCTACTTATTAATCTCACTTTCTTCGACTTTTGAAAACAAACTAAAATATCTCAGACAATTTTCAGCTTTTGACAAAATTGCATGTTAAAGAGCAAAGACAATTTTCTCTTTTTACATAAAAATTTTATTAAAAAGTAAAATTATACAAAAACTTTTTTTTTAGAGTATGAAATTATTTTTACAAGTAAAGCCAAGGTGTTTTAGCATAAAACAAATATGCACGCACGATGCACTTTATTTATGATTATAAGCGAAATTGTTTTTGGGCGTCACGGCATCCGGCAGAATTTAAACACTCAGATGCGTCACGGTCGCACACGAAAAGATTGATTCCCATACCGTAAGCTGAGCTCAAAAGTCCGCTATGACAATCACAACCCGCAATAATTACTTCTTACATTGCAACGTGGATTGCAGTTTAATTACTATTATATAAAAGAAACTTTATTTATACTAAAAATTAAAAAGACAAAAAGAACAATTCTTTGCCATTAAAAGTTTATTTTATTTAATTAAGTAACAAAGTTTGAATCAAGTAAAAAGCAATCAAACTTGAACAAAAAAAGTTTAATGAGCATTTCGTCAGTTCATTTGTATACGATGAACGTATTTTTCACGTTCGGTCAACTTTCCAGGACGCTGCGTTGTTTGCAAACTTATGGAAAAGATGTTATGAAATGTGTCTGGCGGCGCGTAACCGAGAGTTCTTCACCTAAGTATCAACTTATATTTGAATGCAATTCGGTTTATTGAATGAAAATATTAAACAAATAAAGTACAATGAATTTTAATTTCTTTTGTAATTTTACGTGAGTTTTTTTTTCTATAAAAAACTATAAACTACTATTATTATATTATTGTAATTAATAATAATTACACTCAAAATACCTAAAGGTATGAGAAGATTAAATAAACCCATAAGCAATGGGTTATTGCTTTGCTGCAGTTATGATAATGATGATGTCAGAGTAATTAGCGTTACTGTGATTTTTAACTCGTTGCAGTAATTTTCGCATGAAAAAATGTTCCCTGTTCGTTGATGTCACTCTTAACTGACAGTAATTCAAGAAGTAGATCTGAAAAGAGTATATAAAGATAATATTTGATATATTTGTTCTTTTAAAACTATTCTTCTTAATTAAGATATATAATTTATGTTATCTTTATATCATTATACATTTTAAAAAAAGTATACACTTACATTTTTATTATAATATGATTATTGAATTATAATTATTTTTCATTAAAAAAATTGAATTAAACTAATATTCAATATTTTTCAATGATTTTATGTTAAATTATATAAATATACATTTTTAATTAAAAATTAGACATGCAACAAATTTACACACTTTTCCAAATAGGTACAATCAAAAATTGTCACCAATTTCAGTATTCCAAAGTTCTTCTTTTCAAAAGAAGAATCAAAAACGTATCAAAAAATGTATCAATCACTCTTAATTTCACAGTATAAGTGTTTTCACGACCGAACACTTGATCGTAACTGATGAAAAAAGGTGGCTTTATTTTGATCAGTCTTTGCTGCACCCAAAGGAAGAGACGAATTTAACAACGGAAATTAAAAGTCATAGGAAATGACACGATGAAAACTTGATGTAATCACTTAAATGTGATGCATTATAAGGCCGGCTTGTGTCGCGATGTGGCATTAAATGTACACTGAATGCAAAATCCGAAAGACATGTCGATGTGCCAAGAAAAGAAGCACCGACGGGGAAAATACGTAGGAGGGCTCCTCGTGAAGATTGCGAAGCGCGCCCAGAAACCGTGAAGACACGCTTCCAGGATATCGCGCGACTCGAGTTCGCATACACGAAATTCGTCAGAGCTTTTACACCGCTTCGTTAACGAAGGTATACATTCCTGCAAATTTACCATTGTATATGATTTCCGATTTTGACATAAGTCGTAGACGGGATTTTGGGATGAATTTATGGCCGTCAAACTTGGCGGAAAAAATTTACATCTTGCCAAACTTATCCGCAGAGCGATGATTGTTTCGAAGACAATGATTCAATACACAATCAGTCAGATAACATTTTTCGTTGCTTAAGTGATCTTCATCTTTCAACTTTGACAATACAACTGGGTTGAATACTTATTGTGCTTATTTTTTTTATTTTTTCCTTAATTATGCAAATTTGATTGGCACATTTGCAGTAAATTCAATTCATCGTTATTCGCTTTTAAACTAAATATTGATAGTGTATAATTAGCAAATATATCAATTATGATATATTATGTGATATTATTATTAAATAGTAAAATTAAATATAAAATATCTGAATAGATATGTTGTATGAAAGTAAAATAATACAAATCAATTTTATAATGATTTTGATACTTTCAGTTTAGCATACAGGAATTGTATTATTGTTTAAAAATGTACATATTGCAAAGTTTTCATTATTTTAAATGAAGAATAGCCATCGTTCATATAAAAATGTAAAATTTAAAACAATGTCAAGGAAATGTAATATGCAAAACAATAGCGAATAATAAAAGAATAAAACAAAAATAATAGAACGTTGAAAAAGTTTATAATCAAAGTGTTTCATCATTTATTTTTTATTTATGTTTTAAATTTTTATAAAAATATTCATTTAAGATAACATGTAAAAAGAATTAAAAATGTTCTAGTATATTCATAACTTATTTTTTCAATATAATAGATTTATATAATATTGAAACCTTGAACTTTATGAAGCATATAAAATATTTTATAATTCATTTCTTCAATGTCTGTATAACGTTTTATATATATTTCATTATCAATATGAAGAACACGTAAATTTTAATCATTATAATGAATGATGCTGCATCTCATTGTTTCAGTTTGGATTTAAATTAAAATCAAAACAAAACTCATTAAATTTATAGTTTCGCCTGATAAGTTGGTGGCAAGGAGGGCTCGTCTGTTCAGATTAACCAATTGCAGTGGAGAACGAGATCCGGATTTTTAAACCGGTTCGAATCACGCGATTCTTCGTCGAGAAATGGAAATGTCTATCATTTTCTGACATGCGTGCCATAGAACAATCTCCAATTTTTTTCTTTTTTTAATATCAATGTCTGATCCCCAAACAGTAAACTTCATTTCAATCGGAAAATTTTCCATAAACTTGAAATTCTGAACTCTTTCGTCGAAAATCAATTACAATTGTATATGTTGGAATTCTCTCAATTCTCTCAAAACATTTTCTCAAATTCATATTCATATTTTGAACAATCTAAATTTTGTTCATCAAACTTTATTTTTCAGACCTTTCAATGTTTTAATCTGAAAATTTGATCTTCAAATTCAGATCAAGATGCACATTCCAAAATAAGATTCACCTTTCTAAACGGAAAAATCAATTGAATTTTCCAATAATAAGGAAACTGTTGGTGAAAGCTTAGTTGCAACTTCTAAGAACTAAAACTTGTAACTAACACTAAATTGATACCTGCGTATACACACAAATACTAATTCAGTTCCTAACTGGTTTGAAAAAATAAAATAATGCAATCGCTCACAACATTGAGAGCCTTCGGCTGTTATTTATGTTAGTAGGCAGAGAGGCATGATCGTGCTTCGATCTCCCAATCTCGATCTCAGGTGACAGTAGTTCAAACTTATCGTCGTCTCGTGAGACATGTTCTAATCATCCGTATCGATAGCTGTGTTCAGTTCCAATTGTTTGTTTAACGTCAGTTTTGCTGAAACAATACAGACATTATTATTTAGTATTATAAATTACAGTAAAAAATCATGATTAGTCTTCAAAATCAGTTACCAAAATTCATGGGATTGTTGGTGAAAAATGCACAATTTGTCACACAAGTTTGTAAATTTCATCAAAAACCACCCAGGGTTTTAATAACAGGTAAACATTTTTTGAAAATATTTTTGTGTTAGTTTTTTGAAAACTTTAAGAAGAAGATAAACCTTCTTGGTCTATATATAATACAAATTATTTAAAACGTATTATAGTTATGTTAATTTTGTATATAATAATACTGAGTAAATCTTATGTAAAATGATACTTAAAGTTACTATCGTTTTACATGAAAAAAGACACACGTCAAGTATCATACAAACACATATGATAATATGGTTTACAAATAACATAAAATTTTTTATATTATTTATTCAATAAAATATTCATTGATTATTACGTCAATTCAAGTGAAATGACTTGAATTTTAGTTTTCTGCATTATAAATTCATCTTTAAAATATAAAGTCGTTAATTTTACATTTTATGCATCCAATCTTCCAAAATAATATTAATTTAATGCTTTTTACTCTCCATTCAAAGCATATTTTTTTCTATCTATTTCATTGAAACGACAATATTCATTTGCGTACTATTTGATTAATCGACAAATTATGTATGTATTACATGCGCGTTAATATATAAGAACTTGCCAGATAGCCAAATAAGTCTATTATGGTCAATTATAGATACATCATTGATGCTATTTGTTGAACGTCGATTGTTCGTTAATAGTTTCAATTTCTGCATTCACAACAGAAGTCAGTGATGCATCAGTTCCCTTGCACATTACTTCATCAATTTCGTATATTTCATGAAATCATTTTGAAACATATAGCTAAATTATCCAAACAACAACTTAATATATGCTTTCAATCTCAGTGAATGATCAATCACGTCTTTCTACATCTGTCGCATTGAGTGGAATTATGCAAAAATATGAAATCGTTAATGAATCCACTCGAGACGATAATAACATCGTTCATATATTTTAATCAATGAATAGTCAAAGAAAAACAATCTAACAAAAAAGTAGAAAATAGAGAAAAACTTGTCTTTAGTTGATAATAGGTTTTTAACAAAAAAAAGTAGTAAATAAGCGAAGCGGTTTTACGATAACAGGTGGTCTCGGTCAATTGGGCAGGGAGTGTGCGAAGTTATTGCGCAAGAATTACGGTAAAGAAAATGTTATTTTGTCGGACATTGTCAAACCTACGGAGGAAGAGGGCATGGCCAATGGACCGTTTATTTTTACCGACATCCTCGACATAAAGGGCCTGCAGAAGGCCGTTGTTAATCATCGCATCGACTGGCTCATTCATTTCAGTGCATTGCTCAGTGCCGTTGGAGAACAGAATGTACCGAAGGCAATTCAGGTCAACATTGAGGGTATATCCTAAAATATTTTACATTTTTCTTTTAATCTATGTAATATGTAAAAAATACCGTATACTTAAAAAAATAAGAATAAGTTTGTGTTAATTAGTGTGAGGTACTTTTTGAAAATGACTTGGAAAACATTTAAAGTATCTTTTGATAACTTTAATATCAATTAATTATTGAAATTAACTGAAAAAAATGAATTGCAATGTTTAATTAATTACTTATCTACTTAATTAAGTTTACGTTGACTCCCGTAAAAGTATCCTTAATAATTTTCCTTTTAATGATTGTGGCGTTTAAAACCAAATTAAAAAGCAATCATTGATAATGTCGCAGTTTATTTACTTTTCACCATCGACCATCGTCTCAACTCGACAATTTTTACTTTCATTGTTAATTATTATCGCGAGCGAAAGTTTTTAGAAATTGTTTCACGTGAAAATGAAAGTGACAATTGTTTTTCTCGACAGATATAATACATTTTTGTTTCGTCCTTGTTTTCCTCTTTAGTTTTGTTCATATAAAAATTGAATGATTCTTTCAGGACTGCACAATGTCCTTGAAGTGGCGAGACAATATAATTTGAGAATCTTTGTACCATCGACAATTGGCGCGTTTGGACCAGATTCGCCACGTGATATGACGCCAAATGTTACTATTCAAAGACCACGAACAATTTACGGGGTCAGCAAAGTTCATGCGGAACTTCTTGGTGAATATTATCATCATAGGTTTGGCCTGGACTTCAGATGTCTTCGTCTTCCTGGTATTATCAGCAGTGATTTGCCCGGTGGTGGAACTACTGGTACAACTTTTCTTTCATTCTAAAACAAATAAATAAATAAAAAAAAAGTATATGAAAGATTTTGTAGAATTGATTTGTACAATCAATTGAAAGATATTATAAAATTAAATTACATATCTTGCGATTTATGGAAGAATGTTTAAATGAACATAAAATTGCTGTCACGATATCACGCGTGCTATGTAAAATATAACGTTGTTTTCGTGACAAGTAGAGCACGATTTTGTTATTACTCTTTACAGTTAAAATAATTGTGATACACTTTTCACGATCTTTGCATTTGATTGTGTCACTTCTCTTTCGATCCGTAAATATGTTTCTTTTTATTGACAACTTATAAAACGTATGTATAAATATTCTATGCGTGTTAGTATACGCAAATCATTGTAGCAGTTACATTGCAGTGCATGTTATCCTACGATCTGAAATAAACTTTTGTTTCATTTCAATGTACTTGTGTACATTTATATAATTTTTAGGAAATCATTACGGTTTACAATGGTTTTAAAATATATTCCATAATATCGTTATCAAGTTGAATTACATTATATAAAACCGTATAAATATTTTCAGTTACATGATTTATTGTCTAAGAATATAAAATGTTGAACAAAAGAAACAATCGATATAAAAATTGCAATGTGAAATTTCACGTTATTTACAAGTTTTATATAAAGACATGTAACATAAAAATGTTTAATATACGAAGAATATTTATTAAATTTAGAAGTGTTGATCTTTTTATTTTAAACAAAGAAGTTTTTTATTAAAAATAATTCGAATTATAATTATATTATAATTATTTCAGATTATGCAGTTGCAGTATTTCATGAGGGTCTAACTAACAAAAAGTATGAGTGTTTCCTAGAGCGAAATACACGATTACCTATGATGTACATTGATGATTGTTTAACAGCCATTTTCCAAATATTAAATGCACCCAACGAGAGACTTGGCTCGAGAGTTTATAATGTTTCTGCAATGAGTTTTACGCCCGAAGAACTTTTTGCAGAGATACACAAATATGTTCCTGATTTAGAGATTACTTATAAGCCTGATGCTAGACAATTAATTGGTAAATAATTTAATTATTAAATTTTATATTAAACATATTAAGATCAAAATTTCTATAAAATCAACAATGTTTAACAATAAAATTAATTTTTAGCTGACACTTGGCCGCGAGCATTAGATGACAGTGAAGCTCGTCAAGATTGGGGTTGGCAGCACAGTTATGATTTGGAAAAACTTGTCGCCAGTATGATTCGTGACGTCAGCGAAAATTATCAACAAAATCAGCGCATCGCCAAAGTAGCATAATTATTGTCCCCTGAAAAATCCATTGCGTTTTCAAATGTGTTTTATTTATTTACTTTGTACATTTTCATTCGTTGTCTTATAATAATAATGCTATGTAACATAATGATTCGAGACGTAATATTATGATAAATAATTATAATAATGATGACAATAAAATAATCATAAAAGTTGACACAATACTGAAATTGAATTTCAGTCCAGAAGTTCGAAATCATCGAAATCGTCATCTGCGTTCAACATATTTACAATGTCTAATGTCTTTTTGTCCGCCGATTTGATAGATGCAGTTGGTTTTGGAGTGGGTTTTGGAGCTGGTGATTTGTGATCGTTCTTGCGTTCGACCTTTGGCGTTCGTGCTGGTGAACTTACACTTAAAGGCTCAGACTTTATTGATTGAGGTTGTGATGAATTTTGTGATGAGTCTGCAAAGAATCAATTATTTATTATATTATCTAATCATCATAATTCAATAAAAACATTTTTTTATAAAATTTGTATACATTCAAAATAATTATTATATTTTAATATAATTTATATGAATTAATTTCATTTTTACCAGAAGTAGTGCCATTATGTATAGCTCGGCTTTCAAGAAAATATCCATTTGGATGAACGAACACTTTGTCAGGAAGTCGATTATGCATGACTTCAAAATATTTTTTACAGGCATTTAAATATTCTCCTTTTTTCGACATTTCAACGATTTCATTCACCTCTGAAATCGAAATTCAATATTTAGTCTTTCAAAACATAAAATAATTTGTTGGGCAAAATAAAAAAATGTAACTAAAATCTTACGAGGTAGACGTAATCCATATTCGTTTAAACGACTTTTCAGAGCAGTGCTGTCCATATATCTGTAAGGACAACCATGATATTCCCCAGGTCCTATTGTGGTATTGATCAACTTCGTACAACCATAGGGTGTATAATTACACTTTCTACCCTCGTGTCCATACAAATGTCTTATTGTGTATTTATGCATTTTGTCAAACTTATCTCGCTCTTTTCCTTTCATAAAAATATCCCTCCAAAATACCAGAGCATCTTCCAATGTTACTCCGATTGCCTTTAAGAATAATCCATATGTGACACGACCACCGTTTCTCAAGTGAGAATTGGCAATTAATTGCTCGTGCATAATTCGCATGCAAAGTGGGAATGATGACTTTGAAAGCTAAAATTAATTTAATGATTGATTAGAAAAACACTTAATTTATTAAATTGTTAAATACTCAATCAGTATTGTTAGTAAAATACATTACTTCATCTATCATTTCAATCGGAGTAGCTTCTGAACTCCAAACAACTCGAGCCATTCCACTGAAACAATCTGGCAATAATTTCAAAAAGTTAAGTAATCGCTCGTCGTGTTTTATATTGGAAATATATTCCGGAACATTCTGCAAAACATTATAATTATATATTTTATATATTTTATTTTGTATACTTAACTTCAAATTTTTGCATTTACTCACATTCAATTCGATTGACAATTGTTTCTTGAATGAAGACACAAACACGGAAATCAAATCGGATTGTGGAACATAAGCCATTCCTTTTTTGAGAAAAACTTTTCTATCGTAAACTAAGTCCAGAACATCTTCAAAAGGTAATTTGTAGAAGTCTGAATTATAGACGTCAATATCTTTACTTGACGAATTGCAAAGATTGTCAATGTTGTCATTCTTCTCTTCTAATGATATCTAATACAAATTCATAAATTTAAAATTAATATTTTAAATACGTTATAGCTTTAATACAGTTAACTAAATTAATAAATTTGAAATAATTACAGGCTTAAAATCGAAATCATAAATGCTTAACATTTGAATAACACCCTCTTTGTTCAAGGCAGTAAATCTCCATTTGAAAAGTTCAGTTTCCTGAGCAATAAACCAGGGCCTTAAGTCCTGTTTTAATCCAAAAGCCAGGCGAAGAGTAAAATGTGAGTAACAATCGCGTCTTCTGGCTTCATGATCCTCCTCCGTTTGCGATGCGCATCCTTTTCCAGTTATCAATTTGGCGAATTGCAAAAATCCTTCTTTTTTTAAAGCTTTTTGTAATGCGGCGAGACATTCTTCTGCTGAACCCAAACCTTGTGAACCTATACTTTCTACCAATTGAAGAACTAAAACAATTAATTTATTATTGATATGATATATAAAATAATATTTAATATAAAATTAAATTAAATATATTTAATTAAAATATCTTTATTTTGTTTTTTTTTTTTTTAAACATAATCTATAAATATACTATTAGATTGTATAAATTATAATTATGCATTTATTTATAACAATTACTTAAATTAATTAAATGAAATTACTTTTAAGTCTTTCCACAGATATCTGTTGAAATTCTTCGAAAGTAATATTGTCTTCCGGTGGCTCTTTGTACATTTGTAAATCATGATTATATTTACTCGTTACAGTTTCTGTCTCTTGCCATACAAAACGTTTTCGTTTTGGTGTGAAATCCATTGTTATTGAACCTCAAAATTACCTGTCAACAATCGACGACAAGTTAATATAAAATTAATACAATAACCACAATATTAAACAACTGAAACACAAAAAAATAAATTACAACACACAAGAATGATCTAAAAATAATAGAAGAAAATTTTGTTTAACATTCAATAATTACTTTAAAAGTACATTTGTTCTTTAAAAGTACTTGATTTATAAACAACGAGTCAACGCAATATATGATTTGCCGATAATTAAAAACTCACCGTTTTTTAGTAAACACTTAACCTAGAATTAAATAACAACAATTCAAATAAATTTTTTAATCACCTCCAATTCATTAAAAACAATTAAATCTAAATGTTTCTGTGTGCGATAAACTTTTCTACCATCTTTCTTTCCCGCGATTTCACACAGCGCGGGAAAAGTATGAGGTTAAGTTGCGTGCGCAACGCAGTCACATGGAGCGCTAATTTGAACAACAACCGGCTTGTGTTTTTATTTACGTTTGTGACTTTCGGTTTTGTCAAGTGTTTTAAATTGTTTCCTCCTTCTTTTTAAAATTTGATATTTATTGCACGTCATAAATTTGTTATTGATTACAAAGATAGTAAAATTCTTGTACTTTCGGCAAATAAGTAAAAAATAAAAAAAGAGATATAGTGATGCGAATAATTTTAGTGACGCGACAATTTAAATGCGAATGTTATTAGACGATGAGCACACATAAACAGAAAAATGTCAGTCCCGAGGTACGACTCGTCCGAGAGGTCATATCGGATAAGGAATTACCTGGAGCATCGGTTTACGGTATCGATAGATGGAATAAGGTATGGACATTTTTACCATAAAAATAATATTTCTCAATAAGAAAAATCAATATGTCTTAATTAAAAAAAATTATTTTTGCCAAATAATCAAAGACATTTTTTGTTGAGAAATGAATTATACCTTTATTGTTAAACAGTATAAAAATGTTGTTTGATTAAATTCAGAATAAAATGATAGAAATGTACATATTATTTATACATTTGTTTAATAAAAGGATTATTTTCATTTTGCAACATTGCATGTTGTCATTGTCATACACTGTATTAAATGATATTGGATTTTGGAGTTAGATGACCGTCGTCACACTTGTGATTGGACACGACATATTTTTTATTTTGCTTGGTGTATATTTCTATTCTGTTTAGTATTTTGGATGACTGTCGATATTGTAATATTGTCATATCAGAATTGTCGAGCATTTTTATCTCAGTTTTGCTCACATTTTCTGGATACTTGGAATCACCAGGTAAAAGTACAACATAACCGTCTGCCAGAGTTGATTTTACCTGTAAAAATGTACATTAATTTAAA
Organism: Gryon sp. ZL-2020; assembly: GCA_022817425.1. Classification (NCBI taxonomy): domain Eukaryota; kingdom Metazoa; phylum Arthropoda; class Insecta; order Hymenoptera; family Scelionidae; genus Gryon; species Gryon sp. ZL-2020. The sequence continues at coordinate 4,279 of JABFPJ010000122.1, read as the reverse complement.
ACATTAATTAATAAAAAAATTAAGTACATGTTTAACAATTAGAAAATAATATTTCATACTTACAGGAAGATATAAATGAATTCCATTTCCACTACGTTTTGCGGCAAAATCAACTAAACTATCCAAAGTATGAAATTGAACGATTCTGCTGAGTTCGTAAAATTGTGGTGGCAGTAAATATGGTTCGAAATTTTCTATTAAATCAGCAGCTGTTTCCCACTGCAACAAATATTTAAAAATAAGTTAATATAAAATTATTTATTGCGGCTATATATTTAATTATAAAACAGAAATAATGTAGCACTAACTCTTAAGTCTTGAATCTCAGTAACCGAATAGTTTGTCTGTGGTATATTTTCTATTCCTGCCAGAAAGAAAACTGCGTCAAATCTTTTTTTACCTATATAAACGCCTGTGAGCCAATTATTCCATTCATGTAAAGCCCATAAATCCGGATAACATTCGAATTTCTTACACATTTCATAGAAATCCTCTGCATTTGTTTGCACCTTATTTTGCCACAATTTAACGTCATTTTCTGATACTGCAAAAATTTACAGATTTCATTAGAAAATATTCAAGTATTACTTTATTTAATTTTTTATATCATTTAAATCGATGATATAAAAAAGTAAGCTTTTATATTAGCAAATTGATTTTTAAACAAATTACAAGGTAAGTTTTTTGCCAATCGAACTTTATCTTTGTTGAATTTTTGTTTACAAAGAAGTATGCCACATTCTTCAAAAGTTTCTCTGATTGCTGTGATTCTTAGAGAAATTTCTCGGGGTAACTCATTACTGGATGCTTTGAAAATATCTGGTCGACTTTTCACTTTAGGATATACAATTTGATAATTTTCATCGTTGATGCCAAACGATGTATATAGACTTTTCCATTTCAAACTCGAATCAGCAGAATCGGTCACTCCACCTGGAAAGACGTACGCTCCTGGCATAAAACTTGACTTTTGATGACGTTTCAGCGATAAGATTTTATAATCGAACTGAAAAGTTGGAATTTGAACCATTAATCAATTGTAACGAAAATATTGTTTATTATTATTACTGGCAATTGATATTATTTAAACGTATTGTGTTTATATATTGAATATATTATTTAATACATAAATATGTTTTTTTAAAATATATTATTTAATAATGAAAACAATTCAAACTATTTCAATTCTAACTATTTAGAACTGTAATATTTTATTAAAAAATTAATATGTAAATTTTTCGTTTATAAGTAAAAAGTATTTGTTTAAATATGTTTCTTTGATATATAAAAATATAATTATGTAACTTAAATTTGATTAATAAAAATAATATTAGATTCTTACACTGTCCGTTCCAAGTTTATAAGATGTATTGGCTCCATATCGAGCAGCCAAAATAACGGTCGTAGAATTTTTCCACAGTGCCATCGCTGACTAAATCCAGTATTTTAATTGCAGTATTATCAACAATCATACTTGCAAAGCAAAATAAGTGTGAAGTTGGTTATAAGAATTACCAACTTCTTTATTGAAGATTTAAATGTATAAACAATGTGTGCACTATGCATTTAGATCTATAAATATATCTTACAATTTCAAACTTCAAATTAATTTTATTTTACAAATAAACTCAATCAACAATTTTATATCTTCTTCTTCTTCTTCTTTCCTTGGCACGGAGCTTATAAGCTGCATAGGGTCATCACCAACAATTTTATATCAACGAAATGTAAAATGTTAATAATATCTTTGCAATTTTATAATATTGCATAATATTTATATATATTTTTAATGTAATAAAAGTGTTTTTATGATACGAATTAGAGAAAAATCTTAAGTCTTAACAAAATAATTATTTTATTTATTTCTTCTACTAATTTTTCGGTATTTACAAAATGTATTTACAATTAAGGCAACTTTGCATCATTGTAAGAAATAATTTTCAATACTTAATGCAAATATTATCGTTTCTCTTTGAACGACGATTCTTCATCTTTGCCAGAAGCTGCGAGCATTAGGTCGTACAGCTGGCGCAATTGATCATCGGAAAATTTGTTCAAATCAGTTTCATCCAGAGATTTGCCCAGCTTTTGTGCGGTTTTTGGACCTCGCAAACCAAGTTGCTTTGTCAAATTGATCGCATAATCCTATTAAAAAAATTTCTCGCGTTGTATTATTAAAATTCAATTCAATATATATTATTTTTCGGAATTTTATATCAACTTTATTTTTTATTTTTATATAAATTATAACTTACGGTCCATTCATTCATAAAAATAATCGCCTCCGTTGGCGTACACTTTTTGTGTCGACGAAATTCATCTTTCACGTAAATATCACCCAAGGAACGCATCTCCTCAGGTAAACCTCGGTGTAACCTCAAAATTGTCTTATAAAGCATACGAACTCTCTGCACGTGACTGAGTGCTGCCATTATTTGCATCAAACAATAATTTTCAATTCACAATCTTTCACTTTCTTTCGCACATTGTGGCTCATTTGTTATTAACAATTCATATTTTCTATTAACTTTTCTATCAAATTTCTATAAAACTTTGTCTTCAGTATTTCAGTTTGACATAAGGTTGTGTTAGTAAAATCGGAGCAGACGAAATTTTTTGGAGCAAGTATAAATTGACAACTTCAGATGTATTTTTAACTGATTCGTTTTGTAAAAGAATTGTCTAATCTAATGTTATTAAAAGTAAGATTATTATAATAATAATTAATTATTTAATTATTTGCTATTACATTGTATTAATAGTAATAATAATAATTTGTGAATAATTAATAAAATACAAAGGTGTAAAACAATAAACGTTGTAATAAAAATATATCAATCTTATAATACAGAATTTATTTAGAATATAAAAAAGTGATAAAACGTGTATTTAAAGAGAAATGACCTTCTATTGACGGGTTTAATGGCTCGCTGATAAACGCAGTGATATAATTCAAGAAATTTCTCCACAGCGAACATTTTGCACTTTGTTAATAATAATGCAATCAGTTATCACAATAAAAATTAATATAATAAAAATGTCGCACGTTATATCGTTATTACAATACTTATACACTACAAAATTAATAAATTAATATAATTTCACATTCATCGTTTGGCCGTTTTTTGTTTAATATTACTTACATTAAGTCACTAACATGCTAGTAAATGCAAGATAACGACTGACTTTTTTTATGTCTTTCTTTAACTCATCAATTAATTTTCTTTTTTTGCATTATCGTAATCTTAATTTGTAATTTTCATTTGATTATCGTACTTTGTGAGAAACATTGCTGCCTTTTATTTAAATGTTTTTTTCTTGTCTTTCCTTATTCATATTTATAAACATTTGTACTTTTGTTTATTAGTTGTCTTCTGGAGTTCTCGAGTCTTGAATTTCCTGCAGAAATTTGTTCAAATGAATAATATTATTGTTTGATTTTTACACTTTCTTTCTTATTTTGCATAAAATTGCTTAATCTATTATTGTTTTCTTACCCGATTACGCCGTTCACCATATTTGGACCAGAACGTGACGGTACACACTGACCTTTGACCTGTTTGTTTGTTAAATACCGAGCACTTGGAAAATGGTGGACAATACAAATGTAACGACACTGCCGGATTTACTGTACTCGGATTTTCTACACGATGAAGTCCTATACTATCTGAAATGTATCATTTTTTTACATAAGAAATTGCATTTACCAAAATTATATTGAATAAATTAATAAGTATAATGTTTAATGTTTTCTATACTATTTTAAACAAATCTGTTTTATATTAATTATAATAATCTATAAACATTTAAATAATTAAATTATTTAATAAAATATAATAAATAAAGTACCCACCATTTATGTATGTAATTTCGTTTAATCCAAGAGTTGATTTCGAAATTTCGTCTAATCCCTCATTCTTATCAACATCTGTCAATGTTGTACTTGACTTAGGCCATTTGTACCTTGTCTGAAAAATTATAATTATTATAATAATAATAAAGCGGTCTATGTAATTTATATAATTATTATGTATGCATAGCCAACGATTATTTTTTATTATTTAATTATAATTGTAATAAATCTTAATTACTTCGCAAAGTTCGCCCTGCAGAATTTTCATGACACAGTGTGCGTTAGCATGATCATGTATGGCTGAACCATGACCTTCCCCCCAACATAAAATCATCAGGTTAAATTTTCCATTTCCCTCGTCTACTAAATTTCTTGTATACCTGAAGAATAAACAATTATTATATTAAAAAATTATTATACATAAAT